>VZTF01006132.1:275256-366512 GCA_013397755.1 Cnemophilus loriae | reverse complement strand
CCCATGGCCGGCGATACTGCACCGCGAGGGGCGGTGGCTGACGAAGGGCGAACGGCCATAGCCAAGGCCGCTCCTCCCCCGGGGAGGACTCAGTAATTGCATAACAAACACAGGTTGAAGCGCTTGGAGGCGGTGGTCAAGGGCCTGTCAGTGAAAGTGCGACTGGTATTTGTTTCTCTCCCTTCTTGCAAGCAGAGAGAGCTTCGAAAGATTCGGGTGTCCCCGTCCCAGAGAGGTAACTTTTGCTGACGTAACTTTCGGTGTTGCTTTAAGAATTCGTGTTCCCTTAAGAATTTGGGGTATTTTTTTTTTAAAGGCACACGGCTGCCACAGGGACTGAGACCTCTCCTCTCTCCACTCCCAAGCATGGGAAGTGGGGCTCAGGCCAGCTGGGCTCCTCTAGACTGTATCTGTTTCCTGCGGCTTTTTTATGCCTTGTGAGAGACACTCAAGCCTCACCTGGGCAGGGGGTAAGAAAAGTTCAGTGGTGAGATCGGTGCAGCATGGCTGACTAAGCACAAGAACAGCTTTGGTTTTCTTACACGGAGTTTTCTGAGGAGCAGAAACACGTGCCTGAGCAGCAAGTTACTGAAAAGCACAGCAGGAACACACAAACAGTAAATGAGAAAAGGTGGTTTCACATTAACAATATCTAATGTTACCTGAATACTGTTCTTTCTGAGACATCCTTGAAGTTTTATTTCCCAGAGATACCTATACAAGCTGCTTAATCTTCACGTCCAAAAACAGTTCCACTCGTATCAAGCATATGGACTACCAAGGATTCCAGCTTTTTGTCCAGAGCAATTAGAGAAACACTGACTGATGCAGAGCAAACCCAACTGACCCATTTACAGACAAATTCTGTTGGTGTGTGTAATGCAGAGTGTGCTGATGGCTTAAGGAGGAGATGCATGAGTTTCTGGGCCAAAACCAACAAGCAGCAGACTATTCTTATTAAATGACATCAACTTGCCTGTCAGTTGTCTTAGCCCCCAAATCTGATTGTCGTGGCTGCTGTTTCAGAGTTCCCTAAATAAGGAAACGCCCTGTCCTGACAGGGATTAAGATCTAACATAAATTAATATAATTAGCAATAGAACATTGTTCAAGTATTTGGAGACAACTTAAACACCTGCCCTTTTACCCATGCACAGCAAATGTCCACTTACATTGTGACTAAAGATGCACATAAAAAAGAAAAATACTGGAAAGGAAATGTACCTCAAGGATTAACCAAACAACAGGGGGCTGTTCTTGCACCTCCACAAAAATCTGCCAACTTTTGTTAGCTTTGTTTTATAAAAATTAAATCATGTACACAACACTGAAATACAAGCACATACAAATTAAATACAGCATTATGCACAATTTTGCAAGTTTTCAGATTACTCAGCTGTACCTACAATGTCCTATTTAGAACAAGCTCCCTGACAGGTGGTGGAAGCTGTATTCTTCCCTTAGTTCCTCACTGCCATGGCAGCTGTCCTGCTCTGGCAAATGTAGTCATCACTGCTTTAACTGTACAACCTCTTTCCTCCCTCCCCCAAAAGGTATTACTTTTTGAGGGACTACTTATAACCCATTTAAAAAGGCAGCTAAGTCTAATTTTGTATATGAAAATTCCATTTCAGGTAAACCGAAGAATTGTCATATATAAATTAAAGTGAAATCTGCTTTTCAGCTTAGCACCGTTTCACTGTCAGAAAATCAATTTGTGAATAATTTCAGTATGTGTAAAGCCTAAAATTTCCTTAAGTCTCCTTGCAGAGAATCCTCACCATAGGCTGTGGCAACAATCTGTTTTCGAATAGGTTCACGTTACTACAGTATTCAAGCATACATATTTGTGTAAGCTGCCATTGCCACTGGACAAAGGGATACTGAGGAGTTTCACCATTAGGGAAAAGTCCTGAAACACCTGGGAGCAACCAACTGCCTCTTGTTATACTAAATAGGCTATTACTATAATAGTAGTTTGTGGTGATAACAGACAAAAAATACCTTTAGATTAAGCCATTGACAAAGGGGAAAAAATAGTCTCTCGCAGGATTGTGTTTCGAGCAAGACATGAAATTATCCTCTTAGACAACTCCACAAAAAATCCATTAAAATATATCAAAAATTAAAAAGGCCCCCACGCTTCTCAATTCAGCAAATCTGAAATAGCTGCAAATGAAAGCCACAAAAGCAATTTGCAACTAGCCAAGGACCCATCAGAGTTCCTGATAATGCCAGAAGTCCTGATGGGCAATGACTGCACTGTGACAGAGGCCACATTCCAGTTGTGAAGCCTGTTCATGTCCTCCCCACAGATATCACGTGGAAACTTCCAGCACTGTGAGTTCAAGGCAGTCACTGAAGCTTTCACATGACCCATTCACCTACATATTTCAATGTGTGGACATTTATTCTACCTCAGAATAAGCTAACACCACACATGCTGAAATCTAGTTAATCTGGATATGCAGAATTTTCTATTTGATTTTAGCAGACCTGTTACTAAATAGGCAAACTGAAGAGTTCAGAAAAAAGCTTGAAAAGAGGAAGGGAATCAGAGCTACTGAGCGAGGTATCCATAGTTTGCCTTACAGAGAGGAGGCCAGAGAAATCCAAGTGTCAGTGAAGCGAAGAGCACGGACACAGAAGCAGCTCAGAATGGCATTTACAGATGCACAGAGAGATATGATCCACAGGCTATGGGACACTATAAAAAGGGAGTTAGGGCACAGCAGTAAGCATAGAAAGGAGGAGGTTAATACAAACTTAGTGAACAATCTTTCATGTCATGTTAAGGGTCAGAGGAGCTGTGCTGAATTCCGGCGCTCCCTGAGAAGCAACCACACAGGAGGTGCTTGGTGGTGACTGGGGAACTTCTCCCACCTGCACACCAACTACCATGGAGAGATGCAGCTCTGCTCCCTACACACTTCTCTTCAGATGCACCGAGGTAAACTTTTGAAAAACAGCAGGTCTGTATGATTTGCACAATTGCATACAAAGATAAACACTGTTTAAGGGTTGAGGAAAATTTTCTTTCCTCTGCCTCCCTGAATGCTGCTGTGCAAGGGTATTGGGTTTGGATTCACAAGTTTGCCAGTTTACAGCTTTATCACTGCTTGTTATCTAGTGACCGAATGACTAACTTGCAGGAAAGAAAAGTCACTTCCAAACCACACAGGTGGGAAAGACCGCTTGATGACAAGTCCATACAATTTTTCATTCCTGGAAAATTATCAAAGCTGGAGCAAGTGATTTACCTTGTGTTGGATACAGCTAGCTAAGTAACAGAAACCAAAGCCAAGAATTAGTCATGGAAATTAGCACTAAAGTATCAGTTTTCCCTAGATTCGGATTAGGACCTACTCTAGTAGTTGGTCATAACATTTTATTAGTAGCTACCTTTATCTCCTCTTTCAGCAATGGTGAACAGCTACGGATTTAGACTATTAAAAAAGTGTAAACATTACAGAATTTAACTAGTTTCTCTACCACATTTTAAGTGAACTAACAGAAGGGCTTAAGTCAAAGGGAGAGGAGGTGTATGATTTTAATAAACATTTTTCTTATTAAAATCTTGATATAGTTTAAATATACCATACAGAGGAAAAAAAGCTATTTATAAAGCTACATACATATTTCAAGTCAATGACGACAGCATATATCATTCTAAATTCCCTCTCTGCTTATCAGAATGCCTTGTGTGTGTATATATGGTGAGCTACTGTGCTATCTGCATAACTTTTGTCTAGCTATACATTACAGGACTTTAAAAATGTTTAAGCTATATACAGAAATATATATACATATAACATATATTTATATGTTATACATACACATACACTTATATACATATACACACAATACATATATATATATACACAGTACTTTACATGTATATATGGCCTTTCATCCAAGGGCCTTGGATACTTCTTAGTACACCAAGCCTCACAAAGTTTTGTGAGGGAGGGAGCTTTATTTTACAGACTGGAGCTTTGATGCCTATTCTAAACAGTTTCTTTTTGTTGCTTTTTGCTAACTTTACACATTTCAGTTAGAGGCAGTTTTGGTAATGGAAATAATCAGAGCAGTTTGATATCCAGGCATAAGGTAGATGTTGCTTTATACTTTTGTAACTTACCCTCCTTAGTATAAGAGAGCAGCCATACCAGCATGAATTTTCTCTATACTAGAATGCCTCTACCTAGATTTGTGAGGCTGTACTGCTTTTCATTTTTTAGCATAGTTTAGAACTTAAGATACACTGGAGGCCACAACAGGAAATTTAGAAGAGACTCCAATCCTCATACATTGAAACTATCCTTTCCTAGGATGATCAATTTAGAGGAAGTATTAGTACATGCAGAAATAATCCTACATCTATTTATTTATCTGCAGTTTAACTACACAAGCCTGAAACAGTCAGCCTCATTTATAAAACAGGATTTTCAGCATCAATTTGGCAACTGGTGATCAGAATTTGTGGTATCAACTGTACTCCATACCTCTAGCAACCAAATAAATGACAAAAACAGAGGCTTTTTTGAAAATCAGATGTAGATAACTTGTGGTCATCCTAAAACTAGCGGACAGAAAGGAAAACCCAAAGGAGCTCTGGCAAAGGTGAGTTCCACTGGGATTTGGATGGAACACTGCTTCAGCTCTTCCCAACAAAAGGGAGAAAAAAAAAATCATTAACATGGACTAATGGGGTTGGAGAAGCAAGAAAGAAGGAGAACATCACCACAAAAGCTCTTATCCTTCAATACTTCAGTCTGCTAAGCTTTCATAAATTTATTTTGACACAGAAAAAGTAGCTCCTTTCTTTATTAATCAATTTCTAACTCTCAAAAATCTCTCAAGCCTTAGGGAAAAGAAATCCTAGATTATGGTCAAAGGCTACCCTCCCCAAAAGAAACCAACCACTTCAAAAGTGAACATACAGCAGAACTCACTACAATGAAGTTTGAGAATTTTATTCTAACCTAATTGCCTTGAGATTTTTCAGAACAAGCCACTTTTCCTTCAAACCAATTCTGTTAAAAGGAGGGGTTGCCTGGCCCGTTTCTTTCAGGATTCTCTGCTAACTGTAAAATGTGGGCTAAATGTCTTCTGCATGTCAATTTTTCAGCTACAAAATTCAGATTTTTAATGAACAACTATGTTTAGTGTATGCTGTTAGCTAAAGTATAAATGGCTAAATAAATAAAAACTATTGTTTCTTCGGTATGACTTGGTATTTTGTCTGTAATTTCTTTATTAAAAAACTGTAACAAGATACTTAAAAAAAGGCTAGATACAAAAGAAGTTAAGCAGCTCACGAACATTAAAGTTTTCCAAAAAATGTATCTTCAATAATCATGATCTTATAAACATTTTACAGTTACCAGAAAGTGCCCAGGCTGAGTTTACATAGTAAGATAATGTAGTACAAGTGTTCGGTTAGAACTGGTAGTGGAACAATCTCCTGACTGTCTGTTCACTGTAACAAGAATATAAAAATGTTGATTGTGAACTATGAAATACTGTGCATTGGCCTCATCAAATATGTACAGGGGAAAAAAAAAAACCACTAAAGGTACAGATTACATGCAAAATATTAGTGATGGTATCTGATGTGCCAGAGTTCAATGCAATAGAACCAAAATTGCAATGAAAGTGGTTTCGTAAGTGAACAATCCCAGCTCCGGGATCTGAGCTGTCAGGAACTTTTTACAAGTTCAATATACATGATACACAACTGCAGCCAACCACAAATTAAACACCATTAAAAAAAAGTTAAAAACACAGAACATACTTAATTTTTTATTTCGAAATTCCCTACTCCCTCTATACAAGAACCTTTGCTGAAACACTTTCCACAAAGGCAGCAGTGAATTTTCAGAACATTTTACATATTTTCCCTCAGCAAAAAGATAAATCACAGTGTAAATTATATTGTTCTGCTGTCATCTTTGGCTGGGGTTAGGCAAAGGAGTTATTGACTAGCAAACTGTTGCAATCACATATTGCTAGTGCTCCTTAGGCCTTTACGTTACAAATTTAGTACAGGAATGTTTGCATTTAAATCTCTGAAGTACCACCAGGGGTATGACAGCATTAACTTTCATAAACTTTTATAGACAAATGGAAAAATCTACAAAACTTAGCTAGTAATATTACACAGCAATACACACTTTTTATACTCTACACAAAACCAAAATTCTTGGTCTTAATGGCGAGTAACAATTTTTGTTTTAAAATCTGCTTAGAGGAATAGAGTGGGACATAAAGGCGAGAAATGCAAGTGTTTGCTGTAGGAAGATGTTGGTCATCTGGTGGCCTTATTGTGATGGATGGCATAGGCTGGAATCCCTCCTCACTGGCGGGCAGTGATGGACTTGAGGTCCAAAAGTAAACCTGAAAAAAGAAGACAGCATTTAAAATTATGATTTACAAGGCTGAGATTCATACTGCCAACAAATTGTGTAGGGATAGGTTAAAAAAGAACTGCACAGTCACAGCAAGTTCGATCACTCTATGTTCTCTTCAATATGCCAAACTAAACTCCACAGTCATGCTACTTGCTTCTGTAGTAGCTTCCTTCACTTCCCTTCCTCAACTGCTCATTCATAAAACTGATAAAAGCCGCACTCAAAATTATCCTGTATCAACAAATCCTCAGTAAATGAAATGTCCCCAAATCCATCTGGGAAGGTGGTGACTGCCATCAATACAAATTGAATAAGGAATCTCTCACAAACCACTTAGAGACTACAGAATGTAGTACTGGTACAGACAAAAGGCAGCAACAGAGAGTATTTGGTTTATTGTCTCAAGTGTGAAATGCTGAGTCACCACCAAAGTGTAACTTTGATACTCCTTGAAAAATGTGGTCTAAGATTTCCACTTTTCAGAGTACTCTTTGCTTCCTTTTAGTAGACTGTAAGGGAGAAATAGTACCTTGAAGACTAGGAAGTTAAAAACAGTTTTAAGAAGTGTACAACGAATAAAATTTACAGGCAAGTTTTTAAAAACTAAATCCCCTGAACAGTATCTTGTTCTTTCACGCTTCTCATCAGTTGCTTCTAAAGGGCTTTGAAAAGGACATGGTATCATTACTGACATCTTACAGAGAGGAGACACATACTGCCCTCACGATACACAGAAGTCAGGTGAGTAGATGATCCATGAATAGAACTCGACCTCAAAATCCTACCAGCCCATAACACACTTGAGTAACCACAGCTACTCATCTTAAGAGCAACTGTGCAGACTAAAACTGTGCTTCTGTAAGAGACCTGTGAACATGGCGAAGGACACACTGTGCTTACTTTCAGTTACAGGAAGGTCTAGGAGTCACACTTGCTGTTTCCAGAACTGACAGTCTTACCCAACCCTACTACCCTGCTCTGCTACTTTAACTCTTCACAAAGTCTCTGCAGGTAGACATGGTTGAGAACAGTAATGACACCAGTTATTCCAATTCTTCTGTGTGTTTCCAATGGGAATGAACAACTTACTAGATCTTGTCTTTCCGTCATACTCATCTTCTCAACTATGGACCAAAACCAGCGCTTGAATTGCAAAAGCTTCTCAGCATTTTCTCCTGTGTGAAATAAAAATGTATACAATTCAGCTGCTGCACTGGACAATAACATTAAGAGATCTGTTTTACATGTGCTGCAAGTTGGATCTCAGCTACAATCGCATTCATGAAGTCCTGATATTGGAGACACTAGTAATTTCAAAACTAATAGCTTGGAAGGCCAGGCTAACACTGACATAACTCAGTACCACTCCCACTCCTCCCTCCTTACCAAAAAGCCTAATTGCAACTAAATGCAGTTTAAAAATTATGTAAGTATTGAACTTGCATCCATCACCTTTACAGTTCTAAAGTTAGGTCACAGTTTTCACAAGAAAGATATACTACCAGTAATATAATCCGTGTAATCTAGTGACAGCAAAGTTGGAAAACACGCTTTCTCCACTCTCCTTTAATTGAAGGTAAATATTTTCAAAGGAATGTAAAAAAAAAATCCCAAATAATAACTTTATTACAGCTTTCACTGGCTTATTAACTAATGCCAGATTTGAAGAGATAGTTTAAGTTTAATGCTGGTAACTACTCCACACAGAACAAACAGTGTTATGTTAGCCCTGCAACTCTGTTTATGAGTAAGTTATTTCATACCTGATTCATCATTGAAAGAGGTAAAGCTGATTAGCATTTGCACGTTTACTTCACCACAGCCATTTACCAGAAGTCTGAAATCTTCTGCTGTCAAATCCTCTAATGAATTCTTTGGAAGTACATCCAGGAGCCCCTTCCTCATTGCCTTAAGTGAAAACCACAAAATGCACATTGTAACCCTGTAACTTTTAAGATTGACTTTAAACGCATTACTGGAAAGTTTCATGTGAAATCCCCTTGAACTCAAGATTCATTATTCTCTGAGCTGTTTCTCTTTTAAATCTTTATCATCTGAGATGCAAATCTTCTGAAACAAAGAACCGCACCAACTGTTAAACCCTACCTACTAGAGCAAAAGAAAGCAGTAATGGTTTGAGCTAGTATTTCACCAGGAGCAGAAGCACATGCACTCTCTAATGCTAAAATTTTCAGGTGTTTTGCTAAGCTGCGCTGAATCTGATGAGAATTTTTTTTTAAAATGCATCTTGCATGTTACTTTTACTTCGCTTCCTCAGACACATGCCAACTCTGCCTCAAAAATATTACACACACACACACACATATATTGTATATAAACTAATATCCTGAAAAGATAGGAAATTCCATATTCAAAATGGAATACTATGAATCAATTTGCTTTAGAAAATTCCAAAATGAATACAAGTGTTTTCAACTCTTAAAATTAGAAGAGTCAAACTATTAATATATGCAGACATGGAGATCAAGTATCTTAATTCCAGGAACGTGTTCGTTCTGTGAGAATTTGGACCTCAGCTGCACAGAGGTAACTTGGCAGCCTGCTTGCCTATCTCAGATGTGCAGCAGGAAACCACAATGAGTACAAGCAGCAAAGTTTAGATGTAGCATCATACGACAGACTGGACCTTCATTAACTGCCTACAAAAATATATTGTTCAGTAAGTGTTATTTTACAATGGCTTCAAAAAGCAAGTAATTTTTAATAATGGTTTTCTAGTCAATTTTTACGTTTCTTGCCCGGCTAGTAGAAGTTGCTTTATAATGATTTTTCGTTAGAACAAGGATACAAACAAATCAAAGGTAATAAATTATTAGAACAAAGTACCTGCCAAATACAAAGCCAAAGTTCCAAGAGAATTTGTGCCATTTGAGCTCAAGAAATGAACATATATATATATTTAACCAATGAGACCCACTATAAAATAAATTATCTTTCATTTATAAAAGTAAATTAATTAAAGTACTCAGTCTTCACAGTACTGCATAAACAGCTATACAATTACAAAAAAAGAAAATTAAATACTTTTAATCAAGCTGTCAGGACTTCAAAATAAATCTGATTAGCAACACCACAATGACGAGAATAATTAACTGACTGAAATATTACAGATTTTTTTTCTTCTTCTTTTTAAGAAAACTCTACTAAAGACTTACATGTAGAGGCTGTTCTGCTACTACCAACATTCGGTGTTCTGCATATTTCCGGACATACTCATATACATTCTGAGGAGTGACTGGTATATTTACACCATTGGAAATAAGTTCAACCTATGGCAAAGAAATAAGGAACTCTTAAAAAGGGGAAGAAGAAAAGGGGTATAAAGGAAATGAGATTACTACAACCACCACAGTATGCTGCAGAGTGATTTATTGCTTAATACACCTCCAAAACCAAGCAAAATTTACTACTACAGGTTAGTTTTAAAGATTCCCTGGGATTGACTACAGTAGCCAGGCTCTATCGTAGGCTCTATATCAGTTTCAAGAAAAAAAAATCCAGGCTTCAATGTGTAAGAACACTGTGTGGAATCCAGGAAGTTTTATCTGCCATCTGAGAAGAGCATGGATTATGTGCACACTACAACCTGCATCAGCTGTTGAACTCTGAAACTACAGAGCCACAGATTTAGCTGTGCTTACCTGCCCTCCACCCTCCTCCTTACACAGGTCTATTGCAAAGGCTAAATCCATTGCTGCAAACACTGCATCAGCATCTGTACTCTGGGAAGCGAGGATAAGTTGCCTAAGGCTTTCATACATAACCGGATCGAAAAAAGCAAAGTCGTGCCAGTTCACCTAAAAAAAAAAGGACAGAAGTTTGAAACATAACACATGTTTAAGAATGTATTCAAAATTACGTGATCTGTGCCAGATCTATGCACTAGCAACAAAAGATACAAACACACAGAAATAAATGCAGTTAAACTCCTACTTTCAGTCTGCTTTGGAAGGTACATGAGAATACTGGAAGGAATACATATTCAACAAGAAAAACCTGAAGAGAAGAATTAGAAGGCAATCACTCTTGGAAGACACCACGGGGTATTTAAAGGTCATTTCTGTCATTAACCCTTTTTCATTAAAGATTATACTATGTTGGATAACTGATTATGTGATCAAAATTGAATTTAAGGAAAGACCAGCAGTAACAAACCTTGGTCTAAGTTTGTTGGATCAGACAGAACTTACAATGCCATTGACTAATGCATCAAAAGTGCTGTACATTATTTGTTTTTACTAGGCCAGGGTAGCAGTTTTGGTTAAAAGTTTAGGTAATTATTACTCTGAATTAAATTATGCCTACACCTAAGACAAAATTTTAATTACAAATTAATTCCATGAGCTCTCTCAAATATCCAGACGCTTTTCTGTAAGCTAAGATACTATTGCCTAGCATTGTCTAACTCTATCTTTTCTGAGTCTGAGGAAGAAAAAAAGCAGAGACAGTATGTAGTTTCTGAAGAGAGTTGAAGGCTAACCCATTACGAATCATTACATCTTAGTCAAATACCTGACTTCTAGTACATCTACTCTGTTCAAAATCTAGGAAATGAAAAAATTAACAGTCCTCAAATTAAAGACATCATACAGTTCCAGTACCAACTCGGCTAGTTAATACATAAGTGGTTAGGGAAAAAGACCCAGTTTTATAGATGAGATTTCAAGTAATTACATGAAATTAAAATTTTTATGTTCAACTTACCTTTCTGCCAAGTAGAACTTTGATTACGTGTCTATTTAACGTGATGGGACATAGTTCATTCTGCAACAAGCACAATCCTAGGATTCTGAAAATATATGTTTGGATTTTGTTTTGGTACAGCAGAAATTACACTAGAGATCTTTCAGCAAACTCACATTTAAGAGTTCCAATATTCTAAGAATTAAGCTGGAGCTAGCTTTCCAACTTTATCAGTCACAAATGAAAAAATCATGGACATACATAATTTTAAAAAAGAAGGATAAAAAATTAAAATTTAGCAGGAAAAGGAACCTCAAGTTGACATATGGAAATTCCCCACTATTTAGGCTCAGGGTAAGAAATAGAGACCATAAAAAAAAAAAGGTTTTTCCAGCTTGGATCATCGGTACTCTCCCTGGTGTTGTGTATGATTGTCTTTTACATTTTTTCAGACTAAAAAGTTAATGGTAGCATACCTGCCAATGTTTCGGAAACAATTCAGCCTTGCTTCTGTGTTTTTACCAGGTCTTGGTGTATAAAAACCTCGTTTTCCAGGCTGGTAGAAAAGTGGTGCATTGTCATCCCCATCATCTGTATCATCTAATTCCATATCTACTACACTACGGCTGGATCCATGTCGCTTTCTGTTTTCCTGTTTGGAAGTCAAAATAGCAATTAACACACTTAATTCTAGTTACTGACACACATCAACAAGCTATTTGCTACTAAACCCAAAGATTCAGGTTCCATTGGTTAAGAATTCCTGTGATATTTCCCAACGATGACATTTTATACTTTTGACTAATTACTGTTAATCCTTTCAAAAGAAAATGATTAAACAGAACTTTGTCTTGCATGATAAAGACAGCTTCCAATTGCTTCCGGTTTTAAAAGTAACTGATACAACTGAATCTTACACAAATTCTGTGCAACAGGTCATTACCTGCACTTTATCTGAAGAGTCTAGCAATCCAAGATCCAATATACTGTCAGCACCATTCTCCCTTGAGAAGGGAATAAAAAGGCAGATTTAATTTCACAATCACAGACTCACAGAACGATTGAATGGTTTGGGTTAGAAAGGGACCTTGAAGATCATCTAATTCCAACCCCTTTTCTGTGGGCAGGGACACTCTCCTCTAGACCAAGTTGCTCAGAGCCCCATCCAGCCTGGCCTTGAACACCTCGAGAGATCTACAACTTCTCTGGGTTACCTGTTCAAGTGCTTCACTATCCTCACAGTAAAGAATTTCTTCTTGTTATCTAATTTAAACCTACTCTCTTTCAGTTTGAAGCCATTCTCCCTTGAACTGTCACTACATGCTCTTGCATAAAGTCTCTCTCCATCTTTTTGTAGGTTCCCTTCAGGGACTGGAAGGTCACAATTAGGTCACCCGTAAGTTTTCTCTTTTCCATGCTGAACAACCCCCAGTTCTCTCAGCCCTTCTGTGTAAGACAGGTACTCCACTCCTCTGATCATCTTGGTGGCCTCCTCCGGACTTGCTTCAACAGGTCAATGTCCTTCCTGTGTTGGGGACCCCAGAGCTGGATGCAGCACTGCAGGTGGGGTCTCACCAGAGGGGTAGAATCCTCTCCCTCAACCTGCTAGCCACGCTGTTTTTGATGCAGCCCACAACACACCTGGCACATTGCCAGCTCATGTCCAGTTTCTCATCCACCAGCACCCATCAAGTCCTTCTCAGCAGGGGTGCTCTCAATAAGGAACTGTCATATTATGAAACCAGTCAGAATAGATTAAACCAAAGCCAAAAAGTCACTTGTCCAAAGAAAAATATCTAGACTATCAAGGAATAAACTGCATGTATTGGAGTTAGATGTAGAACAGTACAAGTGCTTTGGCCACAACATCAGTTCTCACTTCTTGATACTTTACCTGCCATGTGCAATAATGAGTTCCATTGCTTCATCAACTCTTGCTCTAAGGGAATCTTCACTAGCTAGTAACAGAAGCAGCTGAGCAGGAGACAATTCCAACAACATTCCTGTGATTTTACTTGCAAATGCCTGGGGATAAAGGAGTGATAGGTCTTACTATTCTCCTCCAGTTCTCTCCTTTTCAAATAGTCTTTTGAAAGTTGTGGTATTTTAAACAGAGAATGCATAACAAGATACCTCCTAAGCTAAACAACAAATTATAGAAACAAAATCGTCACAAAATTAAAAAGAAAATAAAATCAGTTCTACACGCTCAAATATTTTCAGTTACGTTTCAATTATTTCAATCATAGATAAGGAAATAAATTTTTACATTACAAGATGACAAGAACAATCATTAAGTGTACTAGAGAAGTCTTACTGGTTGCATTGCTTGCACTCGAGGGTAGAGCCGTTCTCCAAGGGCTTGTCTGTGTGCTGGGAGAGGGTCAGGGTCATCGCTAGGATTTCCTTCTGATGCTGGTCTAAAAGGCCGTGTGTCAATGGACAGTTGTCTCCTGAAGTCCCTTAAGATAATCAGAGCAGTTTGTACTCATTTCAGAGGAAAAATGCAAAAATCCTCTGGAACAATATCATTTGCACACAGGTTCATATTAGCATTAGCTTTACTGCTGGAATAGTAGTGTTGCTCATAGCTGCTTGGAGAGAATGAATCAGAAAGAGAGAATCAAAATGAACCAGAGATCTTAGAGTATTACTCATGTTTTGGATACAGCAGTCAGACATGCCACCAATGGCATTGTTGTTTCTAAACCACCTCACAATTTCATTCTAGTACACAAGTTTTTGTTATTGTTTTAGCAGAAGAGACTGATGGCCTGTGGTTGAGACATAACCTATTAATGCTAAAGTAAGCATAATAATTCTTTTAAGAATTAAAAGTAGAGACTGAATTTCAAGAAATTACCCTGCGAATTGCTCCTGAAAAAGACTCCTTTAATCGGAGGAAGTGAAAGTATCTTTCCTGACAATATCCAAGGCAATTACTCTATTTGACAAAATATCTTCAACAAGTTAAAGATTTATCACTTACCTATCCCTATCTCTCCGAGAACCAGTTCGCAAGCCACTACTTCTCCGCATTTCTCTCTCTCGCTCCCTTTCCCGATCTCTCTCTCCCCTATTTCGCAATCTCTGCATCAGACCTGAAGAGCAAAAAACCTCATAAACTTATACATCTTTGTATTTCTCTCAGACCTGAAGATTTCAGTGTAAGTTTCAGTGTAAGGAAGACTAAGTTTTTGAAGAGCTTTGAAGATATCAATGAGAGAACCACTTCATTTGAAGCAGTGACTGGGTTCAGCCAAACTTAAGAAAGAACCTGAGGTGTTTGTACCAACTTAAAAATGACAAAATAATTCAAGAGTTTATATATTCTTTCAAAAACATTAAAACGTGTTTGTGGCAAGTCAGATGGAGCAGCCATATTAAAATCCATAAGCTCTTAATAGCTAAAATCTTGACAACTATTACCTACTGGAGAAAAGGATGCTCAAAAAAGCTGAGCACATCTAAAGCAGACTCTTGTTGCGAGAAAAACAAGAGGTTCCTGTTTCTGAAAGAGTGGCGGGGGGTGAGAAAGCCATTTCCTTGCTCCAGAGAACTAACACGTAATTTTTATGGCTTCTGGGCTGAGCTAACAAGAGATGTCTCTGGCACAATGCCAAGTATTTCTATGTTAAAAAAAGCAGCTAAGGCTTTTATGAATATTTTTCTGTTGATTAACTGCTGTGCATCACTTACTTGTATGGGTACCTTTGTTGGCATTCTGAATGCAATCTAGATTTGGCAGTTTCTCATTTGACAGAAAAGCCTGTGCAATAGCAGTATAAAAGCTTCGTGCTACACCGCTGCCTTCTCCAGGCTCGTCCTTAAAAGTAACTTTCACTCTGTGTACAGCCATCGGAGTGGTAGCACACCTGCGACCAAAATGATTGTTGAGCTGCCTCATGGTCTGCTGAATTAAAAGATCTCTGTCTCGATCAACCTAGTAAAAAACACAAAAGAAAGTTTTTTCTTTACCAGTTATCATACTGAGAGTCTTTCAGCTTCACAACAAATTTCTGGACACTCCTGCACAGACTCCAAAAATACCAATCAGACTGCAAAAAACTACAGAGTAATTGCAACATAACTGACAAAGTATGATTTAAGACACCTACTTGCAGACTCTGAAATACAACTTCTCCTATCAAGTTACGGTAATAATTCAACTTTTAAAGAAAATGTATTCAGAAGATAAACTAACATTTTTTACCTCCAGTGTTAAATCCCTTGATTGCTGGTTTCTAAGTTTTTCCATCTCCCTGCGGAATTTCGATTCCTTTACTTCAAAGCCACCTAATTCAGTCAAGATCTAAAAATAATTTAAAAAAATAAATAAACACAAACCCCAAAATCAGAATAATCAGGGAGAGTCACAATTTAGTTGTAAGAGGAACTGTCTTTACACTGAGAGATACATACCGATCCAGGCTCTGCTCCAACATCTTCCATGAATACTCTACCGAACAACTCCAAAGAAAGGCGCCAACGTCCCAGCAACATGTCATGAGAAATAACCATGCCCATGAAGCTACACTGCGGCCTGACAGAAAGAAGAAAAAAATGACAGATACGTGGAATCAAGTTAAATTTTAGACACATTTTGTGTATTTTGGCTTTTTCTTACTCTCTGCCTTCCAGTAAGTTTTTTATTCCTGATATACAATGACACAGTAGGCTAAGTCTGTGGACAAAAGCACATGAAGCTGCTTCATTTCAGCTGAAACACAAGTCTTGCTTCCAAAGAGTAATTACTCCAAAAGCATGTAACTTTGCTCCTACATGGAATTCACCGTTACTGATCTCCCTTCAATCAAGAACTTAATTTCTTTTTAAAAAGCTGTAATTTAAACTGAGGGCAGTTCAATCCCTAAGTGCATAAAGTGTGGGCAGCACCACCAGTCACAGATGGCAAGCTGTTGATTCCAACTGCTCCCGTTGGCTACCCAGGACATCACAGCAGGTCTGCAGCAGGAAGTCAGGGAGTAAAGGAGTTTGTCTACAGTTTGCATAGACTTCTTTGAAGACTGTTTAACTATGCACGTTAGAAGCTACTAATCACAAACTACAAATGCAAACTAAATTAAGCTATTAAGCCATTTTAATTTAAAAAATACTTTCCAGAGTCCCAAACAGCCATTTATCAGAGCAGTAATATTTCCAAGAGTAGTTTTTAACTCAACTACCTGAAAGATGTGAGAGGTGGCCCTTCACTTTCTGTCAATCCTATCTCTGCCAACAAGCTGCTTTTCAGTTGTGCTGCAAGATCGTGAGCTGAAGGCCCTGGTTTTGAACTCTCAGATTCTTCTGTAGGCACATTTTGTTCTTCCCCTTCCTTCTTTTGCCGATTTTGCATGCTCATAACATTTTTTAAGTTGGCTGCATAAGACATTTTAGTTGGAAGAACCTAGGGGAGAAGTAAAATTTAACTGCACTTTCAAAGCAGCCTAGAAGGCTTTTCAGTACATATGTTCATAGATGTATATTTTAAATCACACAAAAGTGAACACTGTAATTGACCAGTTAAAACACAGTAATATTAATCATTTCAATAAATACAAAAAAAAAAAAAAAAAATTTCCCTGCTGTATGTTTGCGTTTCATATGGTTGCCAATTAATGTTCATTCTGAAGGCAAGTCAAATCTACTGGACTATAGGAAAATTTAAATCTTTTTATCACAAATAATTATATAATTACCATTGCAAAATTAACTCAGAATTGTACTGCTGCATTTAAAAGTATTACCTGAAACCTGCTATATATCAATAATCATGAAGTTTCTACATTAAGCATACTTTTCATAAAGATTTCAAGTTTCCACAGGCACTAGGATTTTAAATTATCATTCTAAAATTACATAAAATTCTCTCTGAAAACATTGAAGTGTCTTTTTAAGGAATGAAGGTTCTAGTTTAAATTACCACATTGTTTAAAATAATAAAAGCTTTACATTTACCTCAAGGCAGTTTCTATCCACTGTAACTTCCATTAAGCACTTCCCGCTGTTGGCAGAAGATGAGTACAGACCCTGACTGGGTCGGCCGAACAGATCTTCTTTGCGAGCATTTGGCTGAAAAGCAACAAAAGCATTCTGGGTCAATAATGTACTTCGGTGAGGAATGAAAAAACAAACCGCAGTTTTCTTCCAAAACACCATCTCTGATGTCACCTGTAATAGATGTGGCTGGTCTGCCAAGGGGATGGCCTCTGCCAGAGGAACCTCAAAAGGATTGGGTGGAATGCAGCCGAGGAATGTCATGGAGTCTGACCGTCTGAAAAATGGATGGTTTTGGCCAGTCTCTGCTGGGAGGGTGTCATCATCTTTGTCATTGAGTGTAGCACCTAAATATGAGAAAAGATTTCAGTTTTCACAGTTATAAAAGCAAAGGATATAAAATGCCAAAAATTAATTTCCTTCTCTCTTAGTTATCTGACTAGAGGAGAATCTCTGCAAATTTAATACTTCTACAGGATGCTTCCGTAAATGCTATATCTTTATTAATTTGCTAAGTTATCACTTTTATTCTTTTTACTATACCTAGCTTTACTGAACAGGTACTCCTACACTGTTTGTGTAGGAGTACACATTCTACCATCTTCAGCACAGTTTCATCCAATCAAAAAAATCAGTTTAACTCTGATTCAAATTTTAATGTAGAATGGTGAGTAAGGGCAGAAATGCTGTGGTTTAGTGAGAAAGGAGATGAAAAGAGGGCCCTGAAATGAGAGGCAATGAAACAGGCAATGGCAGAAGAAACTTGGTAAAGTAACAATGCTAAGAAAATCTTACTGAAACCCAACTTTACATATACAAGTAGCAAAATTTATTCAAAGTCTCAGCTAGCTAAAGGGAACAAGCACAAAGAAAGTCTGGCATTTTGGTATGCTACGTCAGTTTTTGTATACTAACTTTGATTGGTATCATCATCATTTTCGTGTTCTGAATCTTCGTTGTCAAGACCCAGTTCCAAAAGCTCCCGAGTTCTTAATAAAAAACACCCAAAACAACAACAACAAAACAAAAGAAAAAAGAGTCAATCATCTTAAAGAAATTATTAGGCAAAACATCTATATTTGTAGCATAATCAGGAAGTGTACTTAAGAGTTATACATAACAAAAACAAAACTAAAACTGAAGCACTGTAGAGAACTTTACATTATATATATATGTTACATATAGAACATTACATACTCACTACATCACATACAGTTACCCTTAGAGCCATCTGGCCACCTACCAATTTTGATCTTAAAAGTTACAGCTTTGGGCAGTGATGGGTGTGCTTGGTTTTAAACACTACATCAATATAAAAGTCCTAGGAACCCTGCATTAGTGGAAGAAATATGCAAGTGAATACTACTCCAAAATGTAAACATAATCTCACTGATATCATTTCAGAAGGTAAGTCTGCAAAGCTGCACATTAAAAAACTTGATTTCGCTGTACTACACTACTGTTCTGTCAAGAACTTTGATTAGTATTCATTTCTGGCAGTTTATGCACTGTGAAATGTATTCTGAAACTAGATGAAGACTGATAGAAGTTCATTTCACTCAGACTACTAATACATCATCTAACAGAAGCAACTGTTTCAACCACTCACTTTTAACTGAAAAGGTCTAAGCCTTCATAGTTTTAAAAGCATTTCATGCAAATTTCGCAATTCTTCAATGAACAGTTATTTGACAGATTTCAGTATGTGAATTTTTTTGGGGAAAAGCAGCTTCTGGAAGTATGTTATTGCCTGGAAAAGGGTTAACGCTGTGGCTGTAACTACTCAAGCTGGACAGTACAAGAAGTTGATTATTGTATTATATCATTCTTACTTGTGAGGAAACTACTCTTAATAACACCACCTTTGGTACACCTTTGAGGTCATAACAAACCTTACATTATCAAGATAAATAGAACATAGTATTGCAACTGAAGGAGCAGTCCAATATATATCTAAAATACCAATATCTCATATTTTACAGTTATGAAATTTGTAGAGAAAATGGAAAGTTAAGTTTGACCTGCAGTATTGAAAATTAGGAGCAGAAAGGGGCAAAGATCTGCATTTAACTGTTGACTAGGACTGCTTGGGTACATTACCTAAAAACCTAGTAAGAAATGAGAACAGACAGTGTAGACTACCAACACAGGGACATTTCTATGAGCACTAACTGCCATTTGAAATTAAAAAAAATATAAAAAGAAACCTTAAAACATCTTAAAAATTAATAAATGCACCTTGTAAAATGCCATAGTTGAAGTAGCAGTTTTTCAACTCAAGGACATTTTCAGCTATTGATTTCTCTACTATGCTTTAAATATCAGCTGAGTCTCTCTCATATGCACATAACCAAATGGAAAACTAAACCACAAAGCTCATTTTATCAGACACTGACATTTTCTCCAATGTCATCTCTAACATGTTTGACAGATAGCTAAAGTAAGTTGTTATCATGTCAAATGCATGCCTCATGTCATTAACTGAGAAACTGTCCTGAGTATGTCTTTTAGAGGCACTGCTATGGAGTTAAAAATCCAACTCAAGTTTCAACAGTAAGAAAACATTTTACAGCATAAAAAGAAGTGAACAGGGCACTGCAACAGGCTTATCAAACACAGGTACATTATATACCATTATAGAAATCATTTTTACAATATGTATGTTACTACACGCACCCACACAAAGACATACAGATTAATGCATATATTTATATAAGTTGGTGAGAACGATGCCAATGACTGAAACAAAAGGGCTTACGCTACTTTTGCTTAAGTTTTGTTTCTAGGAGTCAACCTCAATACCTTTTCCTTTCCAGCTGAGGAGTATCCAACGTTGTCTGTTGATTCATTGCTTTAATCCAATAAATAAGGGCTTGAAAAACATATGCTACGTGCTTTAGTGAGCAGACATCTAGAACAGGAAGAACATCCGAGTGCTCATCGTTGTGAGAACGCATCAAGGACAGTGCGTAGTTCAGGAAATCACCACGTGCTGACATCATTCCCTGACGGGCACTGAGTAAAGTAGCACGTCTAGTGAAGGAGAAGGATTGAATACAGAGACATCAGGCGTCACAGGAGAACACGTACTTTATGTATAAGCCTTATATTTGAAATGTGGATGTAAAATCTCAATGAACTCCACACAAAAATAGTGATTATAAGCTACAAGCATAGAACAAGCAGTTCAGATGCAGTACATTGTAAACAGTTAATGCTCAAGATGAATTTAGGATGTCAGAATAAAACAAATAGTAGCAACCACACAGGAAACCAGCTTACATCAGAACAGTAACTACATTCCAGTGCTACAAAATTAGATTCCTAAGATATCTGTGAATAAGATTTAACTATAAAACTGATAATTCATATTGCATGTAGTAATCAAACTATTTTCATACCTTCTTCCCTCAAGTGTTCTTAAGCTGGCTTCCTCACGAGCTGTCATCCTTTCCCTTCTAGCTGAGTTCTGAGAAGCGTGGAGAGGATGATTTGGATGCCCAGGATCACCAGCAGATGATAATGCTGAACCATAACGCAGCTGAGCTTCAGTAGAGTCCATGATACTGACCATCCAATTCCAAGTAGGAATAAGCTTTTCTTCCACGTAATTCTATAGAAAATGAGATTTAATTAGTTTTGTAAACAATAGAACTAGATGATGAGAATGAAATCTTAACATAAAGCCTCTACCTGATTCCCTGCGAAGAGGCTGTAAAACCATGTTCAAGAATGACCAATGATCAGTTTCTGAAAGCTCTGTTGAGACTGCTGATTTACTGTGGTGGTATGCAGCTCTCATCACTTAACACTTTGATATCTATAAAGCATTCTCACCATCTCTCTCTCTTTTGGGCACCTCTTCTACTCCTCCCCTTATGACCACTCAGTATCTCCCAGGTGCGCACAACTTGGTGATTTTAGCTTAATTCCTGACTTTCTCTTAGCTTTAACAACTCTCATCCTGCTGTGGAATTCATCAGCCAGATCTTTCACCATTCGTCACCCCTTGCAAATTACTCACTGAAGACAATAATGTTAAGACCTGCACAGAGAACTGTGTCTGCATACAAGTCTCACCTCCTGGTCTCATCTTTGCTTCACCTGTTCCCACCTACTAGCTCTGCAGCCTGCTTTTCTTGCCATCTGCTAACTCCATTGACCTGTTGGATTTTTTGATCCAACATCAATCTGGTTTCTTCCTTCCTCTACATTCTGGTCTTCAAAAACATCCCTCACACTTCTAATGCACTAAACTAACAAAATGCTGTCTCAACCCCCTTTCTGTGTCCAAATGAAACCTCCACTGTACAGCTTTCCCATGCTAATACAAACCTCTTGCTGCCTCAGCTGGACAGATCTCCTGTTCACTCTTCCCATTAAGAATCTCCTGAACTGAAAATTATTTTAGCCGCCTCTGTAATAAAACTACACTCTCTTATTTCTTTCCCTGTGTATTTACCCCAGTGTTTGACCACAGAATATCTTTCTAACCTTCCTCTCCCAAATCAGAAGTCTTTTCCTTCCATCACACTGTGAAAACAGAGCCAGACAAATACCATGTGGCTCAATTACAAGTAAATATATTGTCATCAGGTTTGCACATCCCTACACAGCACTACTAACAGACAACAGCATCCCTTGATTTCCTGCCCCCACACAGCAGCTGTGTTATTCTGACAGCTGAGTTCTGTACTAAATTCAGTACATATGATTTTACCCTATACAATATGCCCAGGTACAAGTTGATACATACTTTCCGAACACTCTGGAGTCCCTCCTGCCTTGTCAGTCTCTGAAACTAAAGTCTGTACCTGGAGGGGAAGACTGCTGTCTGACATATATTTTCTCTACAGATGCATTTTACATATACTTTCAAAAAGAGACAGTCAAGAGCACTGTATAAAAAATATGTGCATAACATGGAAAGGATGAGCATGTCGCTAAAGGAGGGGACAGTGAACAGTACATTTAGCTGTACATATCTTTTATCTCATTTCATTATTTGGCCCTTACTAACTTTGTTCTTATATAGACTCAACAGTTCATGTCAAATAGAATATGGCAATAGATCTCTAGCAGAAATCCCTAGTCAATTCTGACTTACCTATTAATTACGTATCAGTCAGAGGTTTAAACAAAATCAACTTAAGTTCCTTTTTTTGAAAGAATATATGTATATTGAATACTACCAATTTAATGGAATAGGTAACCATAGTTACTTTAGCCCACACTGTGTCTTAACATAAGAAGAGGCTGAGAATGATGGACACTTTACGCTGAAGAAACAAACTCAGGAAGATCTTACCAGTGTGTAGAAATACCTAATAAAAAGGTATGAAGTATACAAAGCCAGACTCTTCTTAGTGATACCCAGTGAATGGACAAGTGGCAATAGGTACAAATTTAAATACTTACTAAGTCCCTTTAAACTTGAAAAATCCTCTTTCACTGTGAGAGCTGTCAAACACTTACTCAACAGATTGTTCAGAGCAGCTGTGGAATCTCCATCCTTGAAGATAATCAAAACCTAACCAGACAGTCCTGAGCAGCCTTTTCCTGTTGACCCTCAAAGAAATTTAGACTAGCCAATATGCAGAGGTCACTTTCAATCTCAACAATTCTATAATTTTACCTAAAAGAACCCAGCTGTATTGAAGTTATGTTTCTCTACGAAAATTTCCATGTTCTTACCTGCAAATTAACTGCATCTTGATAAGTCAGCTTCACTGCAGCTGGAATCTGGGAGTATACTAAGTGATTGTATTTGGGAATCAGACCCATCAGATCAGATATCTGCCGTATCACAATACTGTATGCTCTTGCTAAGCTGCTTGCAGATGTTAAATAGCTGCTTGCATTGCTGGCTTCAAGCGCTGCAGCTGCTGCTGCAGCACTTGTACTGATGGTACCACTCCGACGTAGGTTTGAGGGATCAATATAAATCAAGCCTGCTGAACTTGCTAAACATAAAAGAACAGATGACATTAATGAACTCATTTAATCTTTGCTATGTCGTTTGTATATTGATTGATTTCATGAAGATTTCCAGAAATAAACTTGTAAATATTACTGACATCACAACTGTAACTAGCAAATAATTACTAACTACAGTAAGCACACTCAATTCTTAACTGCAACAGATCTTTTCCTTTTTTTAAATTCAAAACTAGAACTGGAGCAGTCAAGATAGGTCAGGAGTACAACAAAGAGATAAGAGTCCGTCCTTAAGAGAATAAACAAAAGCAGAGGAAGGAACAAAGCCAGAGCTAGCTGGCATTCATGCATGCAATTCATTCAGACTTGCCTGCTGGGGTTGACGTACTAGAGGGAGCTGTGCTGGTAGTCCTCTGGTTTTGGGTATTCCGTACAGCCCACTGCATGGAACGGGGGGCCTGGGCAGCACCATTGGCATGGGAGCTATTTGTGGTTCGCTCCAGAGGCTCATCAAGCATGAAGGTCTCCTGCTCTATGTCATCACTCTGACTGCTGCTGCTATCAGAGTCACTGGAATCATTTGATTGAGAGTCATCTTCAGAAAAAAACGCTGGAACACTGCTAGCTCCTGTTGAGAAAAATAAGCAATAACTGACAACTCCACACCTGTGCATGTATACATGTATCATGTCAGCATAGTAGACTTCTTCCACGAGAAACTGCACTACACTATAAAGGTTCAAGTACCACTATTGAAAACGTTCAATAAATTATCCTTACAACATACTGCTAATTCTCCACAGGAGTAACAAAAAAGCAGTATGATTACTTCCACTTCAAAATATAAATTAAGAAGTAATTTGATTTAAAAATTCTTTATTGATTCTACTCCTAGGAAAAGAATTCTAAAAATTAGGTTTCCAAATTGGACAGTAAAGCAGTTGCTCTCAAAAACCTATACAGTGACTGCTCAGGTTCTGTGTATTGATTTAAACCATAAACCATTGTTTTAAACTTCTACACTTAAAAATAGGTGAGAACATTTCATTTCACTACACAAGAGTGCGAGTTGATCTCTAACACATGCACATGCTCCGTAAGAGCAAAAAATATAGGTCGCATCTTAATGCATTTCCTTGTCCAAAAAGTCTGCATAGTACCTTACTATTAGAGCAAAAGAAAAATAGGAAATCTGGGGAAGGAGGAGGGTACTTACTCCTAGTATCTAAATTTAACCAGCTAGATTAGACCCAAAAAGATGTGGTGTACCTGCTTCTGACCCAGCAGTAGCTGCAGTGACAACACTTCTGCGCCCACTGGCATTGTCCTGGTTACTGTGGTTACTCTCACTGTCACTTTCTGTTTCAGCAGCAGCTAGCAAATCCAACTCCATATCACTGCCTGTAAAAACAATGGACAAAACATCTCATGTTTAAAAGACGAGATTAGAATTACTGTAGTAACTTGGGTAAGACAAACAAACCCCAGCCCCTCTTACTATAGCAGAAGTTAATGGATATACAGGGGGTTCATAAAAGCAGTGCAGACACCCAACAACACCTGGAGCATGTTTTCTTATTTTCCAGCAATTAGCTTTCTGCTCTCACTCTGCACTGTACATGTACATTCAACACACAGTGGAAATAAAGGCTTTTAAGATTCAAAATCAGTCATTCAAGCCAAAAGACTCCACAACTCTTCATACACATATACTAGGACAATTTACCATATGCTGTTTCAACTAGTATTTAAGGTATATGTGAAAACTTAAAAAAAAAATCTAATTAAATATACAGGTTTTATTCCAGTTTTAAGCTTTAAGAATGAAATGTTTGAATATTCAGCAAATCGGTAAACAGATTTACTGTACCGTAAATGGATTGACTGGAAACACAAAGCACAGTCAGAAAGAGAAGAAGATAGTCTGGAATTAGATGGCCCAAAGCTAAGTAATACAAGACAAGTCATATTAATTTCAAGCATTTCCATACAGAATGTCTACAAAATATTGAACCATAATTTAGTACTTTGTAATTAGTTTGAGAACTAGCTTACCAGGATTCAAATCGCTTTTGAGGACACATCTACTGTCAACAACATTTCACAGTAACAAATACAAAAGGTAAAACACATTGTTAACCAAGTATATAATAACATCTGATACCTTTGGGACCTTAATATTTTCTCCTCAACCAGAAAAAGTTCATGTACTTGTCTTCTACAAGTTACCTCTAATTTTACACATCTCCTTCCATAAGATGAGCAGTCTGGAACCCTTGGATTCTCTCTAGTCGTGCAAATCTCCTAAATCATTATCACTGGTGATTCCAAATATGCTTTTCTTTTTGATGCATAGTTTTCTCATTCAACCAGTAAATGTGCAGGATGTACATTATACATACCATCCTCATCATGCTCATCATGCTGTCCTTCTGCTTCAGCATTTTCTTCACCATGTTCTTCCTGTTCATCATGATGGTCTTCTTCACCAGCCACCCCCTCAACCACCTCAACCTGGAAAGAGATTGTAATATTATGCCAGACTATCTTCAGTATCAGAGAATCTATGCGTTTTCCAAAACAGAGTGCAAAGTTTGATTTAAAAAAACACATCTTAGAAAGATGACCTCAAAATTGAATTGACGTGAACAAAATATGAGCTTACAGCCACAGTAGTTGTACATGGCTGTACAGTTTATAGTGTTGTGAAAATAAAAAATCACATGCACAAATAGAACAGCCTTGGACATTAAATTTTAATGCTATAAGGATAAAACTGACTACAAAACCGAGAATTAGTTTCTAAATACTGAAGAGGTATCATCTGCTGAAAGATCTTTTTCAAATCAGAGGTCTTGATGCATGGATTTCGGGTTCAGATGTTAACACATGGGCTAATGCATTAGGTGTGCCGTACTGAGAAGAAAAAACAAGTACAAAAAAGCAAACTGACCTCTTCTACATCAGCTGAAACGATATCATCTTGTTCTTCATCCCTACCACGAACCGGTTGTGACTGGCTGATTCGTCTTTGCTGAGGATTCCTTATTATGTAGGATGACTGAGATTGACTAGAACTTAAAAGAAAAACATATAAAAATAAATCCTCCAAAAAAAGTAGATTTGGACCTCTGGGTATCACTTAATGGAAAGCTAACAAAAATTCCAAAATAAAACCACCGTTAAGAAGTCTTCGAAAAGAACAGACAGTAAGCTTTAGCAAGTTTTACCTGCTAGACTGGTCAGATGATGGTCTGGGTGGCAGAGGCTCCACAGAAAACAGTTCTTCACTTCCCTGCATGGCATCTATACTAGTGCTAGCAAGAGTAAAGGGTGCTGTAGGACGTGCGATTCCCATCCTGACTGGAATAATTAGAGATTCTGCTACATTGCACAACTCTTCAACAGCATAGGGCAATAATGCCTGGAATACACGTTTACATTTTCCAATTGGCTGTGGAATAAAATTGCTGGGGAAAAAATACAGAAAGATAAATGTCAAATACCTCTTTTTTTTCCCCAAAAACCTTATGGCTCTATTAACTGTCCTAATTTTTTTCTCAAAAAATCATCTTTGATAGATACATGCATTTGTGTGTATAGAAACAATATGCAGCTATTCAAGTCAGTTAAAAACATTTATCATTCAATAATTCAAGACTAAGGCTTGATATCTAAATCTACTACTGACAAACGACAATACACTGTAATTTTATTAAGTTTAAAAAACCTATTCCCAAAAACCCTAACACTATAAACAAAAGGTTTGGTATGAACATGTAAGTTTAACAAGTACTGCATTAAGAAGTTACATGACATACCAACAGCTATTGTGCAATCTTGAGATTTGAATCTTTCCAAATCTGTCTACAGAATACAAAATAATTCAGGTATTTCTGCCTATTGTTGATTTTTATCAACTCATTTTATAAGAAAAAAATTGTAAAGAAAGGAAAAAAATCACCACAATCAACACGCATCTTCACCACTTACTTTTTCTTTTTGGAGGAAGCCATCTCCACACTAAGAATGACAAACACTCTTGCCACAGAACGCAGGAATCTCATTGTAACAGCAATAGCTTCTTCTCTGCGTCCTGGCGTATACTTGTTTTGTAATTCCTTTACCAGAGTACCCAGCAAAGTATCTAACAGCTGAAGGAAGAGGTCATTACAACTCATTAGTTGCGTATAATTTTGCGTGAAGCATGAAACAAGAGAGATTAAGACTCAAAGGGAGATCACAGTCATAACAGTACAAATTCACAAAACCAAGATTAACTTGAAGTTACTTTCAAATCAGTTTCCAAGCACATGACCTGAGATACCTTATAATATCATATTATTGAGAAAACCTATGTAAAACATGGCTAAGAGTGCTTACCAAAATGTCTGCTGTACATTTGACAATAAGGCAGTGTGTAAAACAGTCCAAGCGAATAGTTCCACTTTGCTGATTAAGGTAAACTTGCTCTTCAGGCAGAAGATGACCTATCCTACTGCTTGCACTAAGACTTGGAAAAAACAAAAAGAAAGGCAATAAATTTATATAAGTCAGCAGGTCTCAAATATCAGATCAAACTTTACATCGACAACTATGTGTAGATACACACGGGTCTTTATTTTCCTGGGAGCCAAACATGATCATGGACTTCAGTGCATTCCAGTCTTGTAAAACACGTTCCAGAGCTAGCTGGGCAAAACGAGGAGGTTCTAAATCATGATCAGGCATATCAGAATCTAAAAAGACAAAAAAAAAAAAAAACCACAACAAAAAAAACCCACAACATAAGGAAGTGGTACTGAAATATGGAATTTGCCATTTATATCACTGAAACAGCTCTTACCTTCAGGATTTGCAGTTTTACGATTACGATCTTCCCTGATTCTAGGTGGTCTGTACTGGCAGTGTTCTACAGTTTGCCTGGCAACTGTCTGTACTAAAAACAACAGCAGATGTTCTCCCCTGTAATGAAAAAATTGTTAGTGGAAATACGATATACAGCATATGTTTACAAAAATAATTTAAAAAATTCTGCCCTAGGAAACGCTAATATGAACTTGCCTGCTATTCGGCATGGTAACGAGATTTGTGGTGGTGAGCAGGCGGTAAAGGAGATCAAGGCGAGCAGACTTTTGTCCGGCAATTAGTGTTTTACACTTGCATTTTTCCCAGCAATCACAGTAGGCTGTTGGGGATGTTCGTTTGAGCCTGCAAGAAATAGAAAAGGTGAACTGCAACACTGTTCAGTAACATACCAAATCTTTTCTACACAAGCTGAGGGTGTTAGTGTACACGCTTAGATTGCTTCTGGAGTTTTTTGTTTCTGATAGTAGCAAAATGCCAAAACCTAGCTTAAAAAAGAGAAATACAGATTTTATATGTGGCAGCACTTGACGTTTGTCATCCATGTTTCCTACGCTCATCTTAAGAGGGCAGTTTCACTACAGAGCTTTTCATACTGCCTTAATAAAACTCATCCAAGATTATTTATTCTTCCCTAAAACAGCCTCCATCCAAGAAAGTTAAGTGGAGACACTCATGACATATAAAATCTCAGTAACTTAGTTATAGTGCTGAGAATATCTTTATAATTGTATTTGTTAGCTTATTATAGCTAGGATATTAACTCTGTAACTTTTACACCCTGTAACAGCAGCACAGAACACATGCAGCTTCAAAGCTTTGGGCCTGGTTAATCTGAGATTTCTTGATTGTTTGCTCACTTTTCCCTTTGTTACAGTTGATTTTTAAAAGATGAATACGCTACATTTCTTTCCAAAAATTCACAAGAATGATCTGTCATCAGGATTCATAAAACTCTGAGGGGCATACAAAATGAAAACACAGTATTATTTAGATATAATGTTCTCACAATATTAGGCACTTTGAGAATTATTCATTTACTTTAAATACTACAACATGGAAAGTATAAAACCGCTTCAGGTTATTCTTTCAATTCTGACCTATTAAATAAATCTTATAGCGTAGATGCAAAACTATTTTATTAATCTTCTGGTTTTTAAGTTTAGAACACTTCAAACAATGAAAAAATTTATTAAGTATCAGTAAACAAAGGAAACCACAAAATATTAACTTAATTATAAGAAATGGAACACAATACTTACTTGCAGTCATGTCCTTTGTGACAGACCCTTGCACATTCTGTGCAACAACAAAGTGATTCCAACAGGCCACATGTTCGGCATTCAAATATATCCTAAAAGAAAAGAAAAAAAAAATATATTATGCATAGTTTTTCCTTACAGCCCTTGCAGTCTCACAGTATTTCAGGTTACAATAAAACTGTACTTGTTTAAATTGATGCCTAAACTTAGAAGTAGGTCAGTCCTAGAAAGTGAAACTTAGTTGTTAAGGTAGAATATTCAGTGTTTTCAAAAAGCCATGTCCATCAAAATTCTTGCCAAAGTTAGCCAGAGGGGAAAAGCCACACCCAGTAACAACCATGTTGTGAGGAACACAGTCAGCTTTGAGACTACAGAGCAGTTTGGAGAGGCAGTAACTACACCAGACTTAAAAGTTACAGTAATTTAAACAATGCAATTAATAATTTGAAAATCAGATTAGTAGATTAACACAATACATGGTTGAAACACATTTCTATTTGCTTTAAAAAAAAAGCTTACTTGGTTAATATGTTCTGCACCAGTCCAGGTAAAACTGCATGTATCATTACAACACAAAACATACAGAGGAGAGTCATCTGGATTTGTACCAGAAGGACAAACCATTCCCATAAACACATCATCTTCTTTTTCACTGGAAGTTGCTTCAGCTAAAATAACAGAATAACAGTGTTAAAAACAACTCCCCGCAAAAAACAACAACAACAACAACAACAAAAAAAACCCAAACAAAAAACCAAAAAAAAACCAACCACCAAAAGGATCCATTCTTGGCAGATCTCATATAGCATTAGAAGTTTGAATAAAACCTGTTATGGCGTTTTGAGAAAACTTTCTGCTTGTCACATTACTTCTTATAGAAGCCACTGCAAATTTCTGACTGAAAAACACAACCATTATCTCTTCCCTAGTTTTAAATTCACTAATATTTTAATCAATTCAATGAATCACCATTTTGAAGGATTATGGACCATATTCTTAAAAGGAATATTCTTGTCCTACAGAACTGTGGTGTGACAAGATCTAATGTGCTAAAGTTTTTCCCTAAATTCAATTTCACATATTTCTCCTAAAAAAATAAATACCAACATTAAAAGAGAGTCACAAAGTATTTGTTTGTATGTAAGTCTTTTCAGAAACAGGATCTACCTTGGCATATCACTGTATCATATCAGGTTTTCGCAATTTCAAGAAAGAAGTTCCAAGTCAGACATTTGTGCTACCAAAAAATAGTACCTTAATCCACTGGTTTGTAAAGCAATGAAGTGCCAAAAAGACTATAAAGAACACAAAAGCAATAACATTCATAGAAATCTATTGCAATATATAAACTACAAAACAGAAAGATGCTCCATAATAGCAAAATTTCCAAAACATGCAGCAATCTACAGTGTTAATAACAACTCTGCACACATGCCAAAGTTTAGAAGGAAACCACACACTAACAATTACTAAAACTGTTGTACCTTTAGCAATTTTCTGTGCAGTTTCCAGAATTGTAATTGCAGCAGGATATGCCCGGCCACTAACTGCTGACATAAACGGTGTCATGCCTCTTGCATCCCTAGGCAAAAAAACCCCAACAGACAAGTTAAAACACTAAATTTTTTCATTGTAACAGGAGACGTAGGATGCAAATACATGAAAACTTAGCACTGCTGATCTTGTGCAAACAGAGAAACCAGACTGAATGGTTTACTTTACTTTACTCTTGTTTACTTTACTCCTGTGAAGCAGACATACTTTTAAAGGATGGCAGGACACAATACAGCTGTATTCAACATTCTCAATTTTAACTAACAGGCCTTTATGTAACTTTTTTAAAAAGGCTTCTGTGCAATTGATTTCAAGTAATACAACATTACAAAGGATCGTGAGAACTCATATGAAAATCCTTACTTAGCTGACAGCAATTCTCTAAGATAGGGTTGTAGAACAACACTATCACAGAGCAGTTTCAGTATGAAATGAGCATTTGCCTTCCGATCCTTTGATTCCACTACAGACGGTTCTGTAGAAGGACCTGTCGTAAGAAAAAAAAATTGCAGAGAACAGTTTTTCCTCAAAAAGTGACCACCTGCTAAAAGCAAGTAATTCAGTAATTCACTGGGGTGAATAATTGGTAACTTGACTATTCAGTGGTTTCAGCAATACTTCACTGAAGTACTGTAAATTTCAGTTCCAAATTACATTTGAAATACAGAGGGTAATCCCAATTTAATGCTGATTACCAGCATTTTACATATTTGTCACTCTTCACGTATGTTTTTACATAAAACACAGTATGGTGCTTCATTTACTTTCTGCACACTTGAGAAATTCTGCTTCAATCCAGTCTTCATCTGGTAAGAGGCATTTTCATATGCAGAAAGTCTGTACAAGCAAAGACAGCTTTTGAGATGATTTTCGTTCTAAAGCATAATCAAATAAGCAGTATGTCCTCACCTGGTATCGTGGAGGTGCTGGGTCCTTGGCCGGTGCCAGTCGCTGCTGTGGTAAGAGATCCCACAGCGGGGGCCAGGATAAAATCAATGTCACCATCTTTCAGTAAACAGAACAGCAGGATGTATATCAATACATAAAAACACCCCTAACAACATGCTCTTGCTGCAATGTCTAACACACTGCAGGTTTTCTGTATTTAACTGGTAATCTTTCCCACAAATGGCCACATTCCTACGTCCGTAATGTAACTCAGCATTACGAAGCAGACTTCCCAGAAGTTTGACACCAGCATTAAAAAGACACATACTGGATTTAAAACTGTTAAGTCTTCAGTAAACTCTTAAAGTTATCTCAATGAACACTTGCTGTCTCAATAGCATTAGACAGATTTCAGTGTGAGACTAAAATAAGTTATTCACCTTAAAAGCCATCGGTTCCTTTATCAAGTCTCTCCTTCTACAGTCTAATGTGACATACGAGCAGACTTACCTGGATCCATTGCAGGAGGATCTGGAACCCAGCTAGGAGGAGCTATTGGTGGAGAAACTGGGTCCTGGTGATCACTTGATGAAGCACCAGCTTCATGTCTGCCCAATCCAGCAGCTCTCAAGGATCTTCTCATCATTTCCCTTAATCTCAAACTAAATACAAAACCAAGGCAGAAATACTAATTTTCATTTATAATTAGAACATATTTAAGAATAATTTCATTCTGAAAAAGGACACCAAACTCCTCTTATCACCGTTTTATTTCAGCATAAATAAGAATGAGCCAAGAGGTATTTTTCACTACATTTTGTTGCACCAGAATGTTTTAGCCTTGGAAGAGGAGTCACTCAGCAATGCTTCAAGACAGATTTGAGTCCAGAACACAACCCTAGGCACCACAGCACTGCCTCTTGCAGGCAGCAGCTGATGGGCATTCTTACTGCTAGCTGACATTCCTTTTAGCCCAAGCTCATTGCTGGGACTGTTACGCTTTTGCAAGGATATGCTCTTGTTGCTACTGCTTTTTAAAAGCTAACTACAAGAAGAGGTTAATGAAAGGATAAAAAAATGGGTCTTGATAGAATTTCTTTTTAATGCCTGCTTAGAATAAAATGAATCAACTTAAATTCTTCCCCAGTGGTGTTATGTTGGTCTCAGTATTATTCATCTGCATAAGTGACCACCTCCCTCAGAAACTCTCTTGAAACAAGCCTGGGCACCATCACAGTAGTTCTGTGATACTTAATACTCCTTAGTAAAGAACACTAGAGCATATCCTCAAATTCCCTTTCCCCACAAGGAGGAAGATTTCCACTTCACAACTGATAGACAAAGCATCAACCCCAGAAAACAGCATTAGTTTAGAAATATCCCACCACTAGTTCTTACATGAAAAAGGGTTCAAAAAACCACCAGAGCTCTAGTTGGGTGCTTAAAGAAGTGAAATCAGATTTTAAGCTAGCAACAGAGACCCATTCTTAAACTAGAGCAAAGGACAGAATTAATAACAGACTGGTAGTTAATGCAGAAATTAGCATACAGAAAACAAGAAGAAAGCATTACTCAGTTTACCTTCTGCTGCTTGATGATCCTGCCCTATTTCCTGGACCATTACTTGACACAACAGAGATTGCATTTGCAATAGCTTCCACAGCCGAGAGCCTTTCAGCAAACGTGTTCCTCTCAGAGCGCTCTGCTTCTGAAAAATTAAGAAAAGCCTCAGTGCTAAAATTTTACTTGGGAAAATTATAAGAAAGGAGTATAAAATATGAAATGTCACTAGTTTGTTTTTTTGTTTTTTTTTTTTAATTTAGAGAGACATACTAGGTTCATATACAAATTTTTATTTTGGATGAGCTTGATGAACAGTGATTCTGTACAAGCTTTCAGTATCATCAGCAGACAAGGTCCTATTGTGTAGCCGATTCCAGATACTTGCTCAGTCAAGGCTTCAAGAACAATGATAAACAACAAAGAAAACAAAACAAAGAAAACACAAACAAAAAACAACAATGAAGAAAAGAAACACACAAAAACAAACTAACAAATAAAACCACCAAGACAACCCAAACTGAAACACCAGACCAGGAGAACAAGAAAACAAACAAACCACACTTCACAATGAGCAGCCATGAACCATGCAAATGTGTGGGCTTATAATATACACACACTACATACGAACATGCTTAGAACTGTGTTATGAGTATAAGAAGGCAGTACAATAAGTTTACATCAGAAAGAGCTAGCATTTCTTCTAACATCTACAACCCTAAGCACAGTAACACCCACAGGTTCTTCTCATGAGGACTGAATTTTGTCAAGTGAGATATGAAATATTAAAGTGAGATACAGAACATTATTAAAAAAAAAAAACCACAGGTTTTGGTACAAACTAGAAGGAAAAGGTATATTTCTGAATAAAGAAAAGTATTTCCTTGAAGTGACTCTGATCAGGACATGTCTCAAAGTTGCGAGGGCTAGTGCTCACTTTCCATTCAAAGGCTTTTCAAACTGAGAGTCACCATTCTCTGCACACTTATTTTCACCACTGACAGTATTAAGGCCTGGATAGTTACTTTTTTTCCCCTCCTTTTCTTTTGTTTTTTTTAAACAGGAAAGTACTATTAATACCTTTTATTCAAAGAATGAAAGAATAAGGTAATCTGACAGTGTGTGTCAGCTGTTACAGTATGTTTATTCTTTATATCTTTCTACTCATCACTACCTTAAGTAAAAGAGATCCTAGGTTTTGCTTGTCCACAAGCACGTGCAGGCTTCTTAGACAAAGATCACCTACTACCCAAAGCAGACAACTATTAAACAGTTAGCAGTGAGAGAATACTGCTCCTGTGCCCCTAGCTACAAGTTGATTCGTAGCTGTAAATGAATTGCCATTGTATTTGTGCCACACTCCTTTCTCAGACTCACTAGTTCTCATAACTCATGGCCCATCACTTCTGGACCCCTTACACAGGGGGGTCACAGCTCTTGAGACTGATCTCTCAAGCAATACAACCATTCTGTGCAACAGAGGTTTCACCTGTTCTGGAGAAAGTCATCTGTAACTGAATTTTCACTGTTCCACTTACAAAGTTGGCATTTGTTTTTGGAGAACCATCAATTGTAAATGCTTTGGCTCTAATGGGTGATTTGCTATTCTACTGTCTAATGAAATCTGCCCCAGTTCTCCAGGCAAAAGCCCTCAATTTTTTTGTGTTCAGTGACGTTAGCTGAAATTTAGTATCACAACTTTTTAATGATTTCACATGCTTTGGACACTTCTTTTGGACATGCTTTTCCAGAGATCCTTTCTATTGGCAAGGCTGAGAAGATATCAATTCACAGAAACAGAGCAGCCTTCCCCCAGCTTTGCAAGTCTGGGGCCACTTTTCCTGCAATTCATTTATCATTTATCCAACAGTGCAGGAGCTATAGCATAACTAGGCACAGGACGTGAGAGAGAAGAGAAGGAAAAAAAAAAGCTTATCCATGCCCTCAATATTTCCTTTCCGGCACTTAAAAAGAAATCTGTATGAACAAGAGTGAAGAATCTCAAGCAGGTACTAGCTGGGAAGTGGCACTACATTCTGAAATTGTTAAGAAACATCATATCTGTATGTCTGGAATTGAAGCCGTTACTTCTAAATCAAACTACTTTTACAGTTTAAGAGACGACCATATAATTCACAGACAGTAACATAATTCACCACTGCCCTCCAGATGATAAACAGAAAATAAGCTTGTCCTAATATCCATCACTAACAGTTACAGTGGAAGCTAAATGTGACCTGAATCTAAAGATATGAATCTCCTTCAAGGACAAGTTTTATAAGGGAAAAAGAGAGAGGCAGAGGAGTGTTACAAGTCTATCAGGTTCATGTCTTTCATTTTTCAGAAAGTTAAATTACACCCAAATGAAGTTACTGAAAAAAATGTCAAGGTTGCAAAGACAAGCACTCAAATTACGAAAAGTCAGATTAAGTTTGCCGATGCATCCTTATTTCAGCTTCCTTGTGTGCTTATAGTAACACAATCTTCAGTTACACAGTTAGGTTTTGTTTGCTTATTTTGGTTTGGGTTTTTTGTTTCGGATTGTTTTGTCACCCCACCTGCCCTGTGCCCAGCAACAAGACCCCTGCCTCAATCAGTGCACAGGATGGACGACACACTAAAGATGAAGGGTAGTACAGAGAGCAGGCTGTTTATGCCTTCTTTGCTGCAACATTAGAGAGGGGTGTAATGAGGGAAAAACAGCTTGGGAAGGAGAAGGGGAAACATTGTATTGTGCTTAATGCCACTGAACATCACTTTGGAAAACTAGAACCTATTTCTGCCACATCTATCAGCACACAAGACTGTGAAACAAGTTTTTACAGACGATCATGATACATTTCACTCATTTCTGGACACCTAAAAGGTGCCTGATTCACAGAAACAATTAACATTCACAGCACAACTAAAACTACGATTAATCCAGTTCTAGAATTCAGTGTTTTGAAGTAACACCTACTCAAAATCAGACCCTAGGCTTCTCAAACAGAACGCTCAAAATTAGTTAATAGCTTTGAATACGGAAAAACTTCAAGCTATAATAAAACTCCAAGCAAGAGATGAGAAAGCTGCAGCATTACCCTCATTTTATAAATAGGGATGTGAAGAACAATTAAGGTCTATAAATGACTACAATTCAATGACAGCACCATACAAAAATCCCACAAGGAAGTTCATTCGTTATTCAGTGCAGGGTTTGTATGGTGTGCAAGAGTAAGGAATGGGGCCACACACTGAATGATGAGGATAAAAAGAAATATTGAATAGCTACCCATTCGGTGAGCACCGTCCATCTTGTGCACTGAATGAGGTAGTCCTGTGGAAAAAATAGTATGACGGTGTAATTAAAGACCATTTCACAAGGCAGACCCATGTATAGCACATGGGTAAACTTAATTTTGCTATTCCCTAATTTTTGAGTGCTTGACTTAGCAACCTTGTTCTGTTAACATGCTTTTTACATAACAATATTTAACAGACATTTTAAAATGGTGTCAGTAATTGGCATTAATAGGTCATTCTTCCACATTTCTTAATTCATATCAATGACAAGTAGCATTTCTAGTTGAAGATATTAACATCTACTAGAACTCTTAAAAAATATTAAATACCATTTCTCATAAATTTTACTAGCGATATAAAGGGGATACTAGAGATACAAAGGTAGAAAAATACTTTTTACATCTGAAATTAACACGTGAATGTCAAAAAGTTTTTACAATCAATAAAAACAGCTTAGTGCTCTTAACTATTGAATTCTTATAAGATTCTTATAAAACCTAATGAGAGTAATAAAAATGTTGTCTCAGCACCTTTGAAAGGCCAGGACACATTTTAGGGGCTAAATTTTAATATACCCATATATGAAGAATGCAGCCTTTATTTCATATTTTCTTGAAAATGCATGAAAAGATTATTTTCAAACTATTTTCATGATATTGTTGAGCTCACCCTCTTCCTCTTTTGTTTCCTTGTTGCTGGTTGGAAAGCATACGGACACACAAGCATGCAGAATATTACGGTTTCCATCACATCTATGGCCAAGGAACGTCTGCAGCATTTGTGGATTCTGATCTAAGACAACTGCTTGCTCGAGATTCATCAGGTATTGTCTGCAAGCCTCATAGTCGCATCGAAGAATGTGCTGCATCAGTGTTTGTTTCTGTACTCAAAAGAATAAAATATTTTAGAAATGTAAAGCACAAAAGGTAGATATAAGCTTCATAAATACTTCTAATTTGATTCTAATTTTGAAATTAATAGGAAGGTCTAGAACAGTGGCTGGATGTTAGTGCAGGAGCTGTCCAGAATATGCATCGTCTCAATTATAGCACTGTTAAAAACAGAGCTGTGAGCATTCACACACAGACAAGCAAAAGGAACGGAGCAGCAGAAGCCATCAGGCTAACAGAAGCATTCCTTTGGCTTCGCAGTTGGATTCTTAAGACAGATTACTTCCCTTTCATAGCTCCATGTAAGATGGGAGAAGTGACACAACTGAAAAAGACTAAGGATCTACACGAATGAGTTCTAACCCAGTTCTTCTTAAACAAGTGATTTATGTGCTGGGAAGTGAATGATTAGAAGCTGTTGAAGGTCTGGGAGGTTCACTCCATATATAACCAGTTTTTCCATAATGATGGAATACTACTTCACTGTGAAATCAATCTCAGTCTAATAGGTACACAGTCCCTCTGGGTGGCAGCAGAGCACACAGCAAATCTAATGGCACTGCCCCAAATCACTGACAAGATTTTACAAGTATGACATATGAATTCACAGCAGAACTCCTCATACAGCACCACTGATGAGGACAGAACTCTTCAGGTGATTCAAGTGAAAAACCCTTCACTTTCCTCTCCTAGTTTCCTAGTGCATGGTCCAAACAGAAGATTAAAAAAAAAAAAAAAAGGAAAAAAGAAAAAAAGAAAAAAGTACAGCATTCTCAGGGATCCAACCAAAACAAGTTGTTGGATCGCTGAGAAAAACTGTGCACTCATAAGACAAATGAAATTGTATGGTGTTAGTAGATACAAAAAGGTAACCATTTCAAAATCAATGCCTAAAAAAACCTTACTAATTAAAAGCCTGATACAGAAGTCATGCACCCCGCAAAAAGGATCTTTCACTTTACTTGGCAAATTTGTTGGTGTTTTCGTGTTTCTAAGAGAATCTTCAGTTGAAATTAGCTTCTTTCAAATAGTGAAAATACCAATCAGTATCTAAACATGAAGCTGCTTTAAGCATAACTTTATAAAAGCATAAGAAAAAAATGCACATAATTCGGTAGCAAATATTTTACCTCAACAGCCATAATGATAATAGCAGCTTTCTTTTTGATGGTCGAGTTAGCAGGAAGATTTGTTAAGGAATGAACACCCATTCCAAGACTACTAATAGGTGGAAGATCAAGCCAGTCAGGATCTCGTATCCCACCCATACAATCTTTTGCCATTGGATAGATTGTACCATTTCCATCTCTAAGAATAATAGGCGATTCCTACATTTGGGAAAAAAAAGTTTCAGTATTATGGCTCCACAATTTATAAATATTATCCTTCTCAAAAGGTCCAGTTCTTCTTGACTGCCAATGATTACAACAGTTTACCCAAGATTCTCATTTATGTCATTGACTCGTTATCATTACAAGTGGTGCAACGTAAGATAGGATATTCCCTCTTGCAAATGCCTGAAATGTGTGTAACATAATAAATATTACTGAAAGTATCTTCCTTATGATATACATTAACTAACATTACCAGTGAAACAAATAGTACCTACACTTTTAGCTTATTTAAATGCTCCAAGTAAAGTTGAATACATTGAAATGGAACATTCAAATCCAGTTATTTTGCAAAAAATGCTTCCTTCAGTTATCCTAAACAAAGGATATCATGTTTGTGGAAGAGATGCACAAAACCTCAATCATTTTTAGTTAATTTGTATTTTCAGTCAAATACAGATTAATTTTTTTTTGTTAATATTTCCATTTATTCTCAGGAGTGGATTTTTATCTGACCCTGTTCCAAAATATAGCTAAATCACATTCCAAAATGCAGCTAGATAACAAGTTGTCACTAATCCAAGAACCATTCTGCCACCTTTTTTCCCCCCTTTTTTACATTCAAGGTAGAGTTTAAGTAAGATGCGCTTAGGTAAGTTAATTGCTATTCCCCTTGTTCCTTCAAAATATTAACGGTAGCAGCAAGTTTTTCATAACGTGTTTGAAAAACTATTTTTTTGCCAGACTTTGGAAAAGCCTTACAGAAGGCTGTACCATCTCATTCAAAGATGACAGAAGTGAAGTGCAGTGAGGTTAAACAACTGAGACACAAAACCACAAACCTGTCCAGCTGTAAAAATAGCAACACTTCTCTCATTCTGACCCAGGAATGCAATGCTGCTAGTAGGGAAATTATTTTCCTGTTCAGCCTTTCCTGTGGCAAGGTCAAATATGCAGTATCGAACCCAGTTCCCAGTCTTCAGAACAGCATGCACTCCTTCAAAGACACATGAAGAAAAAAGTTAATGTGTTTTATGGATGGCATCCAGTAAAAGAACTCCTAACTAAAGCATTTTCAAGAAATTACTAATATCAATTGAAGCACCTGTTTATGTTCTTTGGAAGTAGGCATTTTCCACTTGGATAAGAGATAGATATAAAGGAACCAAGAGATTTGGACTCAGAGGCTAAGTCCTACTTACCTTTTGAATCTACATTTACTGCTAGGATCTCTGTTTTTTCAGGAATACACAGCTTTTTTGGTGTTCTTTGAAAACAGTCAGGAACTTTTGGCGTTCCACCAGTTTTTACAACCTGAAAACATATGTAAAATTTTAAGCTGCAATTAAGCACACATAGTGCTGACACTTCAAAATACTGATTGTTTCCTCAATGTTTCACAAACACATACCTGCAGTTCATCTATTCTGAGCAGCCTACAGTCTTGGAGGAGAGAAGAAGGATCAGGATCGGAATTAGAACTGCTCTGACAGTTTGCATTATTGGAGGTGCCTGGAAATTTCACAGCAACATACGCACCATCCACTTTTAGCACCTACAGGCAGAACACATTAGAGTTTCACCAAAAGGCTGAACAGAATCGGATTTGCTTCAAAATAAATCAGACCTTTATCAGGAAGAGGAAAAAATTTACAACCAGTGATAGAACTGCATAACTCTTGGTCATTAGCCTTGTCTTTTTTTTTTTTAAATTACAGAAATTTGAAAAACTTGGATTTCCTACTGACTTCATAAGCATCCTGAATCATATCAAAGGTCCCTCCATTTCAACATCCTACATCCAACAGGAGCCAACATCAACTGACTAGAGAAGCTCCTACTGATACTCCCCTGGTCTCTTTCCAACTTCCACCTCCTGAAAACAGCAGGACAACTTCATGTTTAATAGCCTGGATAGACCTTTCTCTTATTAATTCATGCAATCACTTTTGGAAATAAACGCTATTCTTGTGGCAGTGAACTCCAAACATTAGCCAACAATTCAACAACAAAGTCTACACTGAGTCTCCTTCTTCTTTAAGTGCCCACTAGCTCTTACACTACAAGACAAAGGAAAAAACTTTTTTTTTATTTTTGGCCCCACCTGAAAAATTTTAGTGCTCCTTCCTTCCTCAACAGGACTGTACACAGTGGAAAAGAGACCTGTTAGTTCACAGGTGTATTACCTGTTCTGGACACTCGATGATCAAGTTCTCCACTCAGTCCCTTAAGGACTGAAGGATACAGACAAGTGTATCCAGACGTTCTTCATGCATGTGTGTCTGTCTTTCTCTGGCCCCCAAGGAAACAGAAGCTATTCAACCCCACACTGACAGAGGCATTTCTAAGACTGTAAGCCTCTCTAAAGAGCTGCTGCCATGCGTATCTAATCAGAACTGTCAAAACAGGCTTCCTTGATACAGGAACTTCTTGTGCTATCACCAAACAGCAAGGCCCTTTGAATTTCCAGTTGAGACCATCGTTTTCTCAAAAGGAAAACAAAGCTAAGGCAGAAGGGGGTGGGGAGAGGACAGACAATGTCTTAATTATGAGCAGAAATAAGAACTCTGTATGCTCTCAGTCTTGATCAAAACTAGATATAAGCAACCATCAGTCTTTAATAAGCCCTAATTTCTCAATAGTTTCTACACAGAAAGCGCTTAACAAACAAAGGTCTAGATGTAACCAACTTTATCTAAAAGGTCTCCAACAATAAAAAACATCTCTCAAACTTTCAAGATACTGCATGTAAGAAAAATCCAGGCACTTCTATGTTTTTTCCCAATTTCTCCAGCAAAGTGCAGCCTATCAAGTGCACTAGAGAAAATGATATACTGACAAACCTTGAAGCATTAGCAGATTTTTTTGTAACAAAGATTACTGTGGATAGAGTTACAGCAGTTGCTCCCCACACGCTGAAACTTTGCTCTAGACGCAGAATTACAAGTTCTAGTAGTGGAGCACCACTGATAGCTGTAACACTACTACCCAGAAACTTCAAAATTCAGACCTAGTCAAAAGATTCACAAACATTAACCATCATCGGGACTATACAAAGACAGATTTCTATTGAGATTGGCAAGACAACTCTCTAGACAAAAAATGTTGTTTAGTAAAAAAGTTTACTCCATGTACATTTAGACGTTTCTAAGATAATCAGACTACCTTATAAGCCTGTAATTGTATGCCAGTGGTTCAATCAGAGCTTCTAGTCCAACATGTAGAATCTTTATCTTTTTTCTTAAATTACTAAATGTTGCTACAAGAGCTTTATAAATTTGGGCCGCTTTCTGACAGAAACACACCTTAAGAAAAGGTACAATTCCCCAGTCTTTAACATATCCTATCTCCATAATTAAAAGGTTTTTACCCCACATGACTTCTGGCTGCTTTTAGTGTTATCAACTACATCGTTTCTCACTTATATCACTTTTGACGTGTTCAAAGAAATGATGACAGTTTTTAAGTGCTGGAATTCTTATGGCATCTACATGAGAAATATTTTTTCTTTCCCATTCTAGAGGAAAATCATGTATCTTTAAAAACTGGAAAATATGCTTATTAAGATTTGGCTAAGAAGATAATCACCTCTGCAAAGAGTAACTAAAATCAGTTCTTTAGTTAGAGTTACTACTACAGCTATTGGTTGTTACACAGAAACGAAATAAAACTATCCCCTGATGTAGTGAGCAAGGAGCTTGAGTAAAGCATTTGATAGCAACTGTACATAGAAAGCTCCAAAGCAAAATGTGGAATAATGAGCCAGCACCAAACAAGATAAATATGCAACATAAACATTCCCCTTTAATTGAATTTATATAAGTCTGAGATAACTGAAAAACTCATTAACAAAAATAAAACGCAAAAGCTTAAAGGATTGAGATGCTTTAGCTTACAGAACTAATGCACTGCTGATACTGCTAATGCAGAAGTTTCACCAATTAGAAACAAGCATTTTACATAACTACATACACTATATGTGCCTTACTAGGACTTAATTAAGAGAATGAATCGAATGAAAAAAGCAAGCAACAAAATGGAAGTTTAAAGGTTTTTTTCTGAAAAGCAGAATACCTTTTTAGTTCATTTTCAACTACAAGATAATGAGACCTGGTCTTTTTAATGGAATAAAAAAAATTATTTGAGAAACTAAAAGATGAACACAGTTGTTAACTCCTTTATCCTTACTATCAACCCACTGCCACAGTCCCTAATATCAGAATGCCTCTGGAAATCATTCAATCTTTCCCTCTCCAGAATCACCACATTCTTCCTCAAAACACAGCAGCAGCAGACTGGGGAAAATATATTTTTCATTTCCTATCCAATCTTCTTATTGACATGGAAGAAATTTTAACATCACAGAAAAGGCTTCTATCTCTACCCCAAAGGTAGAATGAGCACCTTCAAGGCAATACTGACACAATTTTTAAAAATACTCAACTTCAAAGGATAACAAACAGATTCCTAATACGGAGTGGGTAGCTCTTCTGGGGCAAGAACTCTTTCAATTTATGCTTCTCATTGGAAGGCTTCAATCTCAGACAGGAATCAAAGGGAAAAAAACAAGTTCAAGTGACTGACTGAAATAATGCAAAAACTACTCAATCCAAATTTACGTTTTACAGAATTCCTAGGAGCTGATAGGCTTTCTGGGTGTAGGAACTGCAAAACTGGTAATACACAGGAGTCTCACCTGGTTGAGGATAACTCTGATGACCAGAAGCAGCCTGGGGAGGCCTTGGACACTGCCAATGGAAAGCCTCAGACCAAAACGAACTGCAGCTGCCAAAGAAGGAAAAAGCAGCTCCAACCCACATTCCCCATCCCTCTGTTCTAGCAGTGGTTTCAGACACCATTCAAGCCATTTCAAAAGAAGAGATCCAGAAGCTAATGTGGTTAAGTAGAATATCCGAAAGCACATGGGATCAACAGAAAAAAGCTTTTATCCCTCTGATACCAGTAAGCAGTAACAAAGGCTTATTTCATCCCATATCTTTTCTCAACAACACTGAAAGAACAATCCATCAGACTTTTCACCAGTGCAAACAAGAGATGGGACAAGTGCCAGGCTGTTTCATTCCATCAGTCTTCCATTAGGCAGACAATCCTGTAATGATTACCTCTTCCATCTAGTGATGGACTTGGAGGAATCAAGGCCTAATTTTGTTCCAGGCCAGGAAGGATTTAAATTGAAATGAGATTGGAAGGTAATAAATTCCAAGGAGCAAGAAGATAACTAACTGCAAGAGTGTATCTAGCAGACATGCTTTCTTAACTTCTTTCAAGACCACCCCAGTGTAAGAACTCTTGCACTCTTGTCACACTCTCTGCTCATTCACTGCTTTGGTATCATATGTAATCCACACTTGTCTTGCAGTGTGTAAAATGCAGGTTGCACGATCTACTGGTATCAGAATGATTACAAACACTTATCTTGGATCTCAGCACTCAGGGGAGAGCTGTTACATTATCAACAAAGTGCCCAGAGAGACACAGGCACTTTAGAAGTTGACACCTTCTACCTGCCCAGCATTCTATAGAACACAGCACGGGTCATGGAAGGATTTTAAACAAGCATTTTTTAGAGACATCATGAAGCTGCTGCATACATCCAAAAGCATGGGGACATAAAATTTCTAGAAACAAAACCATTTCAGGAACACAGGCTGCATATCAGTAAATCTGAACCCCTTCATTTCCTATCTCTAAATTCCACTTCCTGAAGACTAAGTGAAAATTTTTCTTTTTGTGTAAAACAAGTAATTATATAAATAATTTTAAAAGGTGGCAAATATTTCGACAGAAGCTCATGGCTACCACACCTTATTCGTTTTATTTTAAAGAATATAAATGTTCAAACTTTAAGATGCTCTTGCAGGTAAAAGGACAAAAATAATTGTTTTATTCCTCTTACTCCTTCAAATCTGAATCATTACATAAAGCAAGATTTTTAGCCTCAGAAATCAATTAGTTTAGTGCAATTGACTCCATATTGTGCTCAGAAAATATCCACCGAATTACCAGTGTGTATTTCTCAAAGATGCCCCAGTATTCACATGCGCCACGACCACATATTTTACTGGATGACAGCACTTTGAGAGAAGCTAAGTGTTGCTCCATTGACACCACACTTTGTAACATCAAGTTCTTAAAACTCAAAGAAGTTTCAAAGCCTTTCTAATTTTCTGAAACACCAAGGCTAACACGTTCCAAGGTTACACTGGAATAGTATAGTCTCATGCAAGATGCTCATGCCACTGAAGCCATCCATAACAATACATCAAAGATGTGACTTTTCAGATTGTCAGTCAGTTAACAGAAGACCATGGAAGACCAGATTAATGTATATCTGGGTGGACCATAAAAGGGTAGAACTTCTTAACTCATTAGGTCCTAAGAGCCCAAACCCATCTAATAATGTTTTTGCAGTCTGAACCTCTGTACACACACGTTCAAAAATTACTTATGGATACAATAGTCAGATTATTCAGAATTCAAATCCTCTTTGTGCTTAATTCAGCTCACAACAAGCTAAATTACAAACATTACTGTTTCAGAATGAACATTACTGTGGAGCCTGTAGGAGAAAACTGCCAATGGTAACTCTTCTGCAGACTAAGGCGCCTCTGGTTTATCTTCGTACAATCACACAAGTGATCCAAATTACAAACAGAACGTATAACAAGGCGTAAACTTGTTTACTGCCTTGTAATAAACTGCATTTCTGTCTTTAACCTGGACACCACTAGGCAAAAGATACTTAGGATTTTGTCTGCTGGATTCTACCTAACTCTAAAAATAAAGTACTACAAAACCATAAAAGGAAAAACGTGAATGGCAGTATACATCACTGGAAAAGGACAGCACGCTTTATGAAGGAAAACAAGCATTTTTGCCATAATTGAGTGATCTAGAATAGACTCAGCATCAGTAACTCTGTTCAGAAGACATGCCATTTACTGATTTTAGCACTTCAGTGAAAATGTAAACATAAAAACTCAAGCTCTTTTATATTGATTATAGTAGTTCTTGATGCAATGCACAGACACCTTTACAACTGTATACAGAAATAGTAGAACAGTCTCTGTACTGAAAATCTTAGGATCTAAAACAAGAAGGACAGATAAGGGCAAGAGGGACCTTCCCAAAGCTGGTATCGGAGGAAAACAATGGTTTCAGCAACTTCAACTAGATCTCAAAATCTTATTTACAGAAACTGAAGTGTTACAATGAACTAAGTTGCTCCATATTCCCTTCTGCAGAAATGACCTAAAGTTGTTAATAATAATTCATTGTGAGCCTGCTCCTTTTAAAGAAACTACTCAAGGCAAATCTTACACTGCCACACAAGTAAATCCATTAGGGATGCAAGCAAAATAACTCTTACTACATTCAGCTGCCTTCTGTTAGACAGTTATTAACCTTCTTCTGGTAACACTTTTTTAAATCTTCTATGAATCAAGTGGAAAGCAACCCAGTCTTTTCCTTTTGAGGAAAACCTTATTGGCTTTCTCATTGCTTTTTTTCTGAAAAGCATACCAGAGAACTGTCTAGAGGACCCAATCCCTCCTAACATCACACAACAGTGTCAAAGGAGAAAAGGGAGTCTTTTCCTCTATACGGCTCTTGAGTCAGAGCAAAGGTTTATTAGAGAAAAAATGAAAACATTACAAGGATTAAACAAAGAGATTTTCTGGAGTAATAAATCAAATAACTTTATAATCATATTAATGAAGCATGTAATTTCGAACCAAAATATTTTTGTTCTTTGGTTGCCAGAACATGAGATTCACCCAAATATTCTCACTGGACATGTGGGAGTTATTGCTCAAGACAACAAAATAATATTTTGGATAAAACCACATCTGCTTTTCTTAATATTGTGGTCCAGCTTAAAATATCAGAATTTTTTAAGATTCATCACGTTTTACTCACAACACACACCCACTCTATTATTATCACTGTGTTACAGACAAATATAAATGCAACAAAAGTCATACTTGTCAGAAACACTCTCAAGCATCCCCAAAGTATGATTTTTTTAAACAGTTAGCTTAACTAAAAGAAAAACCTTTTTCTTCCTCCTCCCCAAAAACAGCGGGACAGTGTATTTTAGATTTCAGACAAACCTTGCCAACAGGAACGTTCTTAACATCTTCCACAAACACAACTTCCCTCAGAGACCACTGTTCTTCATTCACTTTCTCCTCCTCTTTCGGGGCAGGAGTAGATCGTCGTCGCTCTGAGACAAAAAAGTTATTACCAAAAAGAAAGACTTGAAATACTTAATCAAAGCATCAAAATGCAATGTTCAGTAAATATCAAACCTTTCCCCCAAAAAGATTATCCACTGTCAAATGTAGAAATTAACAAGAGGTGAACAAGAATACAACTTTGAGTCAGAGCTACCTAACAAGTATATCGTGTCACTTTCCTGGTTTTCTACGGACTTAGCACTAATAAGGCCAATATGATAAGCAAAGCAATTTTTAATGATATTTAAGAAAAGTAATTAGAATACAATTTTTTTTTTAAATTTTAAATAATACAGTAATTACAATACAAAAAATTACAATACAAGGAACAAGCCCTGTTTTGGCAGGGCTCAGATACTCGTGCTGTAAGTAAAATGGCTGACACTGTGAGACCATTTGGTCATCCCTGCTACAGTGCTTTATATCAACCTTACAAAAAGTCTGCTTGCCTACCACATATGGATTACTTGGTAAACTTCTAGAAGAATAGCAAATGAGGCAGAAAATAGCTATCTGGGTTAATGGCAGTTGCAATACAGTTAGATTTGCTGCAGACTTTATCTGAACAGTAACTGTAGTGCACCCAGAATCAAATCTAAATACATAACGTGGCTAAATTCACACTGACGTGAACCTTTAATCTTCCAAGTTGAGTATATAATGTAATTAATACTATCAACATATTTAAAGTAAGAAGCGGAGAACTTCTAAGGTAATTGCACAGTTAACTTCAAACACTAGCTCAAAAGCCCAAGCAAAGTTGTAGTCAGCGAAAAATTACAGTTGAATGAACTGCAAAAGAAGTCAATAGTAAAAGACGTCTAGTAAAATTAGTGAATACTGCAGATCTGAGCATATGAGATTCTCAGTCACTGCATGAGGCCATTTGAGTCATTAGGTCAATGCTTCTTAAAACTGTAGTTTGTGAACAATTAGAAGAAAGAAGCTGCAGAGAGAAGATTTCTTCAAATGATGGCACTGTAATTAACATTTTATAAATTTATATGTTTAAATGGAGAGAAAAAAATGCTTAAGGAGTCCAGTTACGTGAATTCAGATGCAGTCTTTCAGGTTTTTAAGCACAACTTGTACTATAAAACTTCTCTGACTGCTTCTGTTTGTTAGTAAAGAATGCCTCATTTTAGACATTTTCTGTAATACATACAAACTACTGCTTTCTGCATCAACATTCTACTGCAAGGCCAGCTGTTCAACAGCAGCTTAATCTTTAAAGAAGTTTTCCAAAACAAGTTCAACTTCTAGGCTGCAAAGAAACTTATTATCACATTGCAATTAAACATAACTTTATCTTCAGAACTTCCTGTTGATCATAGACTGAAAGATACTTTTGGTTCTGAGAACTGTTACACTTGCGCAGACACACCTTACATCGAGTGGTCACTGCTTATACATTTATTTAACACTGACAATTCACCCATTATTCAAAGTCTATTACAAAAGCCTTTATCTATATTGCAGGACAGACTGAAAGACCGAAGGATTCTGAAATTAGTACATAATGACCTTAGAACTGCCTTTTATGGAAACTTCTTATGTCCACAATTACTTAAGGTTACTCTGAGCTTCACATTACTTACTATATGGCATTGATGCACTGCTTGCTATTGAAGAAGCATCACTACAAGTGGAAGCTGGGGATGGTGGAGGACCCATCTCAGTTTTCACTGGTTCCTGTTTGCTTTCAGGTCTAGAATAAAAGCCAGTACTTAGAATGAAGAAAGAAAAAAGTAAAATCTTTTCTGTGACAATGGACAAAGCGTTAGTGTATCCCAGCATTGTTCCTTTAATAATACCTTAAAGAAGTAACTCCACACTTATGAATGACCATCCTAACTGACAAGGCTATAAATCTTGCTGTTGGGAATGGTGCAATGCTGCTTCATCAGGGATTAGCATTTTAACATTAACTGAGCATAGATACACTATTACAGAAAATAAACATGATGAGCTTCATTTGAGGACAGAAAGAATTACTAGTCTTATACAGTAACCTGAAACTCTGGAACTGTTAAACATTTTCAAGCTTTACTTGAAATTGTTTAAATCTGTTTTAAGAAACATTTAAATGGCAATTATCAACCCAAATTTTTTTTTTTTCAAACTATGGAGGGGCTGAAACAGATCTTTTTAATCTCATGAAGAGCCAGAAAACAGCTAGTTCCATTTTGAGCTATTAAAATATAAAATCTTGGAAACTTTATGAAACACTGTAGGCAAGCCCTCATTTAATACTCCTCCTGCATTTCACAGGTCCCTAGTGATTTCACACAACCGAGACCTTTCCTGCAGTGAGCATTTCTGCTCATCTAGCCAAGTTTACAAGAAACTTAGTACCTTATAAAGATGGCAGAATTTTCAAAATTATAGAAATCTGACCTTCCTTTTCCATTATTACTCCCCAGCTCAAGAGAGTATCAAATAAACGATCTGTGTGTACGTGTGCGTGTTCCCCAGACTTACTTTGCCTCAGTGGTTTTGCTGGCTTTCTCCATGTTTTTCAAGCTCTCAGGGGACCGAAGCTGAAATCGACAGCTGTCATTCATGTTCCAAACAGATTCCATTAACACACCAACTTTAGGAATTCCAGCACTGATTGAAAAAGCAACTGCTCCAGCATGATAGAGGGGGTTATTTCTTAAACACACCTACAGATAGAAATATTTATTTCTATGAGAAAAATGGATTCTACTGAGGGAAATCACACGTGCATTATTTTCATGGTGGCATATGTAGTAGTCAAAATAGAAAACTTATGGAATCAGGTGAAGAAGAAAGTCAGCATTATGTATGCAAAAAGAAGCTGTTGTGCAATTCACAGCTGAAAGCAACAGCTTTAGCAGTGAAACTGTTTAACATATAATATTTAGATGCTCAACCACAAAAGGAATAATTAATCCAATAAGAGAGACTCATCACAGTGTCAATTAGAATGGTTTCGGAATCAAAAGAAATGTGTTCCCTGGCAAAGAGCTGCTTTGTCCCATATTAGTTCTAGTACTAATCACAAAAAAATAATTCTCTGTACCAATTATTAGCCTTCCTGGTAAAGGCTTCAAACCAAAGGTCTATCACACTGCATAAATAAATCAAACTCAGACATTAATACTGCAGGCACTTAAATGCCTAATCATTCACAAATCTATTTGTTCTATCAGCAATTGTATTTCTATACTTACCTTCTCTCAAAATACAGAATCAGTAGGTAAGTTAAAACAGAAGTACTTTGCATAAGTACGGCTTGTTCTTTTGTGCAGCAATAGTCATACTTGTAAAACAGTAACAATACTAACAGGACACAGCCATTTATAGTCACATAATTAAAACATTCTATTTTAATTTCACATTATTGATATCACTTTTGTGCAGAACTTTTTGTGCTAATTAATTTTGTTGTGTTTTTTTAAGAGCGGATTGTAAGCTCATCATATAGCATGGTAAAAGTGCCACTGGTAACAGCTGTACTTGCCTGGGTTCCAACAGTTATGTTTGGCATAGAAGAGATACCAGCACTAGACTTCGGCTTTTTATTTTTTGCTCTGGCCTTTTCTAGCATTTTCTTCCTTTGGCTGAAAGGAACTACACCCCTGTGGAAAAATATATGTTATTTTAAAAAGGCTGTGAAAGAAAAGCTTTGTTCAGAACTTTGAACAGCTTATTCCTTCTGCTTAATGTAATCATGAGCAAACATACAAGTGTGTGAGCCACCTTCTCCAAAATCTCAAAGCACTGCAGAAATGTCATCTTCTTCTATGCGTACCCCCACTTTCCAGATTCATCTCAACTGCCCCAATTTATTAGGAGGAGAAAGAAGAGGCAGAGTACACGACTTATTTCACTGCCAAATGGTGTTCCTTCCAGTCTGAAGTGCTGCAAAACCCCTGCCACAAGTGGTATCACATTTTGGTATTTTCTGTCACAAAACCTCCAGTCACTGCTTTCGAGATGCAGGCTGCCTCTCTGAACTCCAGGATATCTTTCCCACAACTAGTGCTAATTTCCAGAATTTGCAGTCTCTGGGGAACAAGATTAGCTTTTTTGTTTCTAAATTCTAAAAGCCTCACTTTCTCTCCGGGTACATGGCTGAAGGAGTCTGGGACTCTTACGACAGACTTCCAATGCAAGAGGGGAGAAAAACCCAGCTCTTTTGTAACTGGATCCACTCGGTTTAGTTGAAAATCATGACTGCATACACAGTTAAGCATGCTTATTATTTTGATATTTCATGTTTTAGTCAGCAGCTTATACAGTTAGAAGCTTTGATTCAAGAAGCTCCTTCATGTTAAGTAAAACATAAAAAGCATCAGTCCTGTGAAACACTGGAAACTGAAATCCTGTCTCATGTACTACTGATCACTGTAACTAAGGGTATCAACAGTAACAGAAGCTTCTGTCTACATCAGTCTGGTAACATAGAATCACCACGGCCAACATTTAACCAGAGAAAGACATTTTGGTTCATAAATTGCTTCCAAAGACAGTGCTAGAAAGTCTTTTTGTATTTTGCACTGATTATTCCAGTAAGGATGGAAGGTTCTAATAGCCAAGTATCTCCAATGCTATGGCTTAGCAGTTTCTATACAAAGAGTAATTAAAGTGTGCCATGTCAGCCATGACATAATGAGACAGCCAAGAAGCGAAGAGGTGTAATTTTGGGATCTGGGACTAGACGTCGGAATAAAGTATGTCTGCGTTTAAGTTTACAAGTCTAGCTACAAGTCTACTTAAATATTTTCCAGAGTTAATAGAATTTAATGAGAAAGCTGTTTCATAGAATTAATTTTCAGCGCTCTGATTTCCAGCTCATCATTAAGTATTTAACTCATCCATGCCTCAAAGCCACTTGAACTTTAGGCATGATACGTAATGCAATGACTCCTGACACACTGAAAAATAATGCATGCTGACAATGCATTAGTATTACTCAATGAATTCACTTAAATTAGAAACTCATTTCAGAGCGGTTTTGGAAGTATTATTTCTGACGGCTTGGTTTTTGTTTTGTTTTGTTTGGGTTTTTTTGGCATAGGCTTCTTAATCATGAAGTTATTAGTTAAAATATTTTAACTAACATTTCATATTTTATGTTTAAAAGGGTTGTATTTTAACAACAAACTCCAGAGGGAGCATTTGATGTTATTTCCCCCTTCTTTAAGATTTAGACCACAAACTAACAGACCAAATCTTCTAACAGAGACAGACAGAGGAACATCGACCTTATATGTGGGTAAGTTTGTTCCATATTTATAATCTGAAAAAGACCCAAGAGGCATAGAGAAGATTATGCTCTGATCCTGTGTAGTACTGATACATCTCAATGCTAAAGCATTTACACACATCTCCTAAAAGAATGACCTTATTCTGTTAAAGACGTTATAATTGGATCCAAAAGCTTTAGGCATTAAAAAAGAGAATAAATATGTTTTTTAAAGGGAACCTAAGATCAAGTGCAGATGTACCACACTCAGAACAATGGTGGTTCAGTAGTTCTGCAACACTTCTCAGAGCCAGAGACATGAAGACACCCAGAGCATCCACACTGTTGTACACAAACACAGTATTTACTTACCACCAATACAAGTTGTTCTCTAGTTGAGCACACGTGTAAAGAGCACAACAATGTAAAGAAACAATCCGTTCTCCCTGAAGTTCCGAGTATGTCTGTGCAGTGTGTTCTAATTTAGAGGCTACGGAGCTTAAAGTTTCATCTACCCATGTAGCAACCTAAGGGAGAAGTAAAGAAAGGAACAGAGAAGGTAGAGGGAAAAAAAGAAAAAGAAAAGTTGCATCTTTAACGTAATATTTACTGGTTTTGAAAGGCGGGGGGGGGAAACGCATCACAAAACAAAGAAACAATTATACCCTTTGGAAATTTATCCCCTACCATCTTTTCTTTCCCCAAAAGAGAGCTTTTCAGAATTGTTTTCCCCTCTATTTCCAGTCCTCAACCTTAACAAAAAAGGTTGGGGGGAAAAAAAAAAAGGAGAAACCTGTCATAAAGTATATGGACATGTGTTGTCTTTACCAAATCAGTTTCAAGTTCACTCTAACTGGGCTGAAAAGCATATTTACATAACTTTCTTTACATCACTGACAGCTTCAATGTCCTTAGTTTTTCTACTAAATCTATACAGAACATTAACAAGCTTCTCTATTCTCAAACCAGTGTGAGTCTCTACTGCAACAGCAAAAAGTCGAGTGTTTCAGATAATCAGGTAAACCAGGTATCTTTTCACTGTTTCAGCTGTAAATCTGATGGATATCTTTTTTAAAAACTTTTTGCATTTCTACAAAACACCAGATGGAGAGGAAAAGAAATGAATGAGCAAATGAATTAAGTACTTTCTAGTGCAGATGAAGCTGAAGAAACAACATCTCTATAATATACTGCAAGCAATTGAAAAAACCCAGCTTTGTCAAATTCAGCAACCAGCAAACATTTCATACCTTGTTATTTTCCGTGGCAACAGTTGCTCTAATACTATTTGCAGAAAGGAGCACAATCTTTTCATTGGTTAACCCCAAGAACATGGCTCGTGGATGATGTAGCGAAGGATTCTTTAGAAACAAGAAAGTATTTTAGATATTCAAAGCATATAAATAGTTCTGAAGGGGAATATTTGAAGCTGTACAGTACCTGGGCATTTCTGTAAGGCTCTGATTCACTCCACTTCCATTGATAGAGTTCTCCCTTACTGCTAACAGCCACAAGCTCAGAATATAGAGCTCCAATAGAAATAAACTTTGTTCCATCCTACGAACACAGAAATACGACGTCTAAGACAACAATATTACAAATGCATCTATAAAAACATATAAATGCAAAAAAATAAACTTGGAAGTGGTTTTTGTTAGAGCATCCATGAATGCTGAACCTGAAAATAAAGATACATCCAGACTGTCTCAAGATCAGCATGCCCCTCCACACAAAGCATCATTGTTTCTGATGAAGTGAGGGAAGAAAGAAATAGGTATTATTTCCCCGAACTTTAGCAATAGCATATACACGGCAATTAACTTGGACAGCTTATTAAGAGCTTACATGGTGTTTTAAGAACATAACACTGCTCATAAAATTAAAGATGAGATATCTTGACTTGTAACATCGAAAAAAAAAGTTTCAGCTTGAAATTCTGGCTGTCTGAAATTAACAAAAAAGCAACATCATTTCACTACACCATTGCTAAGTATAGTCAGGAAGATATCTTCCAAGCTACCCAAGAAATCAATTATAAAATTCACTGTTTCATCAGTTAAACAATTCTTATCTTTTATTTCTGAAAGTAAGTAGCTGCAAACAACCTCAAGTTTTAAAAAAAATCAGCACGCTACATGTCTCAATAACGCATCATTATAACCTGAAATGCTGGAAAAGTTTCTAATTATTGGTTATTCCTCTTGCCCTTTTTTCCTTTTTAACGTTTTATCAAAACTCATCTGGTATCTTCCTACTACTTACATAGCATCACTTTGTTCATTTGCTTCCTCCTGTACCTACATGGACCTCACAGGTCTGACTTCCTCCCTCTTAGATTGGGTTTTGTATCAATGTTGCTGCAACTATGCAATGTTACAGCCTCACTTTTGCAAATTCCTGTTCCTCCTTGCATTGAAATGGATCTCAAACTACAGAGAATCTGAGCGATTTCACAAAACACTGAATTCTGTTTATTGAGAAACATTTGTAATGTTTCATTCCTCCTCAGCAAGTGCAGCTATAGGAGAAACACGTTCTTTCTGAAGTTCCTAACTAGCAATAACTCAAATTTTTCTTCCACTTACAGCTCCACAAAAAATGAAAAAAACTCTGATTTAAACTAGTACAAAATCAAATGCTGTCTTCTACAGCTACAGATCTGAAAGAGAGGGACATACCATCTAGTCTTCTCTGTAGTGGTTATCTCCCAGTTCAGTATCTTTAACTGACTCTCAAATTACACTACACCATGTTAACGTACTTCAGCCATCTGAGGGGAAACTGAACTCAGTAAGCCATTTCAAAAGTCCTACTACCCAGTGCATTTATCTGCCCCCTAAATTAGGAGACTTTTTGCCACAGAAGTTTAAAAGTGGAAACACTTTTAGTTTCGCAAGTCTGGATTTACACTATTTTTTTACTGTTTTCATGCCCAGAAGTGCGCATTCCAAAAGGTGTGAGAGTGTCCTTAAGTGACACAGGATTCATTCAGTAGAGCTCTTACCAAATGCTCACCAATATTTTGGGAAAAAGAAAAGCAGCAGGAGTAAAGGACAGAAGCAATCACAAGTAGCTCTCTTTTATTCCCTGATAAGAGGCTCTAGAATTAGTTAAATCATTAGAGAACTATTTTGTTCTGGAGGGCATCTACCAATGCCACACAGAAGTAACACAAATACTAATCCACATCATGATTATTAATACATGCCATGGCATAAACATTGCATGTTCTGAGAAAGAACTGTCATCAGAACCTACTGTAGTCTAATGAGATGCATCTCTACTTCATCAGCATAGATGAATCTTCAGAAGTTAGCTGGCCTTATGCCTCAGAGTTAAGTATGGAAAGCAATTAATTTTTGCTCCAAGACACTCTCATTTTGACTTTTCATCTTGCTAACATATCTCTTATAAACAAACAGCTTTGTACCAGAAGCTAAACATTAGAGAGACCTGCCAACCAAAATTTTTCTCTCCCTTCCATCAAAATATTAGCAGTTGTGACCTAAGTGCTACATTCACCTCCAGTGGGCCATTCAATCAACTACACAAAGATGCACGAACAATACAATAGTTCTGCTTCTGTAAACCTGAGACTCGTGTTCAACTACAAATTCTGATTTCAGACCAGAGAAATTAACACACTTGAAGATGATGGAGACTATTGACAAAATCTTAGTATCTCAACAGCTAAGCAGAACATACCTCCTTGAAAAAACTAAAGGCTTGGTTTGCACCTAATTACAGCCAAGCACGGAAAAACCAGCCATACTTGCCATTACTACACTACAGAGTGGCTCTGACACACATGGCACAAGGCTGATACAGTGCAAGTGGAGACTGATAGTACTAAAGAGCAACAAGATTTGAAATGTCAGAAGAATATACTCATTGAGTTGGATTCCCGAGCAGTTGATGACATTTATTTGGTGGAGAAAACTCACTACCTGTGCACCATGTCTATATACCGTCAGTCTCAGGTTGTCGGTGAAACTGATGCATTCGGGAACACTATAAGCTTTCCAAAAGTTTCACCCATGCCTCTCAGGTTGGTACTTCATCTCCCACAAACAAAAGTTAACCACCCTCATCACAGCCTACTACAGAGTTCTGTCCCAAATGAATGCTAAAGGTCAAAATAATGAAAAATGAAGGAAAAATATTTGCAAACATGACTGATTCTTTTGTAGTAGTTTCTTGTGTGTTTTAACTTGCCTCCTAGCTTACGGTCTTTTCCATTAACATTTCAAGACCTCCTTCCTATTTTCCAAAATGGAAGAAACATCTGAACTGACCTCTCTGCTAAACCATCTCCCTCAGGATTTTCACACTGAAGAATTTCTGTTGGAAAATACTACCAACAAAAATTCATACTCGAGTTATAGCAAGAAAGACACAGAACCATTTCTTATGAATGTTCAGATGAAGCAAATGATGGAAAGTTTAATTACTTTTGAATAAAAATGGAAGGCCTTTCCAGTAAAACACCTTCATTTAAATGGAAGCCCGGGAGCTGGGGTTTATATGAGTGCATATGCAAACAGGTAAGTGAGAAGCAGTTCAGTATATATGAACTGCACAGGCATACAGTTAGATATCACAGCAAAACAAACAAAAAAAACCCACACCAGTAATAATGGCCGTAGTAACACTACCAAAATGCAGATGATGAGTCAGTATTCCAAATCTAAACTACATTTATTCTTTGATGTTAAATTCCTGAAATGTCTCTCTACCCAAGCTAGATTTTCTCATTCTAAGCTAGGGGGACAAAAGCTTTCACAGAGAAGTTCAGTGTTACTAGATGAGGAAAAACAAAACAAAACAAAACCAACAATCCCAAAACAAATAAAGATAAGACATTTTAGACATAAAAGATCTGGTAGAGAGCAACTATTAGACAAACATTCTTATTAGGTCTCTTAATTTCTCACTTTGAATGCCCAAAAGAAGACAACAGCATCTAAAGTCATGCTGCTGTTAGCAGAAATAAGCCTCTATATTCACCTCTGTTTTCCAGCTTTCTATCTAGATTTAGTCTGAAATGAACAGAGACACAGAAAAAGTGTGACAGATCAAAAAAGCAACCTCACAGATCCCGCAGACAGACAGAAATGGGAACACTAGACCAAGTCCATAAAATTTGGTCTAATTAAGATAAATGATAACTTCCATTCTTAGGAAGCTTTTTGGTTTGTTTGGTTGGTTGGTTTGGGTTTTATTTTATTTAGGTTTTTAAAAACTCATCTCCCCAAACATCCAGGTAATCCATAAACAAAATGACTACAGATACTCAATTAGCAACATATAGTTGGTGTTTCTACTACTTTTATCTCCTGCACTAATCACTTCTTGCCTTGAAAATGGAATTAAGGTTACAAAGAAAACCAGCTAATCAAAGTCAAAGGATTTTGAAGGAGCAACCAAGTTACCGATCAACTCAAAACACAACTGCAAATAAATGCCAATTTTTACCACTAGTTTAAAAGCCCAATCCACTCAAACTGAAAGTATCTCTAGACATAATAAAGCTTATTGAAAAATGTTTCCTTGATGAAGCATAGTTTAGATTGTTTCATGAGTTTCCTACTGCAAATTAAATGCTTTGAGCACCCAAGTAAATAAAAGAAAAAGAAAAACCCCAAGCCCTATGATCTACAGCAGTATCTTGAAAATACATGGAGAGGAAAATTAAAACAGTAGTAACAGAAGTGCAGCTATAAGGGTGTCATTAATTATGCATAATTTAACTAAGTGCATAATAAGGAATATGCTTTATCACATTATCTCACAAAACTAAGATGTGATAGTAAAAAAGGAAACACACAGTATTTATTCGGAAAAAAAATGAACAGATCTACTGCACAGCATGCAAATAATAGATTAAAAAAATTCCATACCTTATCTGGCCACCACTGCAAGTCTTCTCCTAAAGAAACGGGACTCTGAACAGGTGTATTCTTCTTGTCCAGGTTTGGTTCCCCCTCCTTACTTGTTGAGCCTCTTTCATTATCAAATGAGGCTCCATCAAGCCACCTTCGTTCACGCAAACGTAAAACGGACTCACGTTCACGCAACAGCTCAGAGTCTCTCTCTAAGGGAAGAAGGAGAACTGGTATGCAATTGGGTCACACCAGTGGGATAAAAGTAAGCCACTCTCTAGTAAAGACCCTTCAGGATGCAACTAACAGCAGTTAATCTACTCACACAGATTAAAAATATAGTCCTGACATGCAACATTCAATATATTAACTCTTTCAAGAATACGTACTTTAGAATTACTAAACATAAAATAAGCTAGAAATAAAGGCTTACAGTTTTGTGCACTATGAAAAAATGCTAGAGCAATTTCACTTGTATCATAAGAGGCCAAATACATTTAACATTGCTATTTAAAGTTTTCTAGTATAATATGCAGTTTTGTAGTTTTATCAATGTAGTTACAACAATAAAAGAATCTTAAGTCTATATAGTCTGTCAGATAGCTTTATGCAAACCAAAAAAGAGTATTTATTAGAGAGTTTCAAAGCAACTTTCCCAGAAAAACAGTAATCTGAAAAGGTTAAAGAAAGCAAGCATTAAAAAAAGCTCTCATACATGTTTGATAATCCAACCCCTTTTTTTAAAGCAATATTCCATAGGACTGGATTTAATAAATTAAAGTGTATCTGCTTTGAGTAGATGAAATGAAAACTTTTCAAGAGTCAGACAAGTTTTTAAAAGGATCCTTGTAGAAAAATGTTCCTTACCAAAAGGCTTCCCCTCCAATTGGCCTATAAACTGTCTAAAGCCAGTACTCTGCAGTTCGCTCATGCAGAAAAATTTTTTAAATCAGGTAATCAAACTAACTTTCCACGAGTCAACTATGCATGGAAAATAAGGACTATAAAATTCATGGTAACGTCTTATATAGAATAACCTTAGAAAAGGAAAAAAAAGGAGGAATTTAGAAGGAGTTATGTCAGACGCTGAATATTTGCACATGCACATAAATGCATTTAACCTACAAAGTACCTCACTTTATGCTCACAAAAATCAACTGGAATTAGATATATGAGACGACTGCATTATTAGATCATAGTTTCAATGGATTATGCCAAGTCTTGGATCTTTTGCTGTATTAGACAAATGGGAAAGTTTTTACACAAGCCAAACACGACAGCCTGTCCTTCAGATGTATTTCATGTAAGTACTGTACTTACTTTCTAGCAAACATCACACTGACTCCTGACTAATAATTTTGTAACAGGAACTTACAAGTTCAGCAATTAATATATTAAAACATGTTCATGAAAGGCAACAAAACTGTACTAAATAGACAATCACAATCACACTAGAGGTTGGATTAACAGTTTGGAAATACTCTAGGTATTTGTGGCAACAGCCTCAAAAAGATAGGAAATTGCTGCATGGTCTGTTATAAATCTTTCAAGTGCATAACGCTTAAAAGAAAAAATGCCCCAACACAGCTCAAGGAGCTCTTTTTATCCCCTGCCAATAGTTCTCCTTATCCAACTACAAAAAGGCTTAAAAAAGGTAAAATTTAGACTTGTTCTCCCTCCTTATTATCTAAAGTTCCTTATTCCATAAAGGTAACTTCTGTCATGGAACAACTAAGGAAATGTGAAGAACAGTGCACAAAAAGCAACCCAAAAGAAAGAAAGAAGAAGAAAAAAAAATATTAATAATGCTGCATGTCATTGATTATCACTGATTTTTGAGCCAAATTATGTATTTGTAATGCAATCTACGTATTAGTAGGTACATACACTACAGTTTAAAATAAACTTAACATGCAATAATTTTATAACACCTTTCAACACCAGTGATCAACAATTGTATTTAAAATATATGACTACAAATGTTCTTGCAGAACTTACCTGCTAATAGTCAGAATTCATTAATAATTTTGATGAGCAGCGGTCTACTTGTCTACTCTATATTTGACAATATATCACAGTCTACTTTCACATTAAATCAGCATCTAAACCACCACTGTGTACTATCACTAGTTTTTTCCACAGCAAACTACTTATTACAAAGAAAAAAGGTGCAAAATTACCTCTGGATGAGCCTAGCCTGGAAAGTGATGAGCGCCGAAAGGATGGATAACCAAAGTAACTAATATCTTCTGAAAACATAGCATCAGCATCAATAATGACACTTGGGTGAGCAGAATGTATGTCAGCATCCAGAAGAGACATAAGATCCTCTATAAGAGGAGACAAGGGTCTTAAGTGAATAATCAGCTACGTAAAACATCTGCTAGAGAGACCATCAACTAAACAAATATCAAAACAAAAAAAATCCTATCTATTAATTGAATTTCTGCTCTTCAGATTCACCAGTGCAAACTCATGTGCCTCCTATGCAACCACATTTACAATCAGACTTAGCAAACTAGTGAACAAAACCAGCTTCCCTGCAAGAACTGCTCTGTCACTTATCTAACCACATTTCCCAAACAAGACTTCCCCAAAACATATTGTTCTGTATCCCAGAAATTCAAACTTTTGACTGTCACTTGAAAGAACAAAGCACTAAAATAAGATAGAGACATATACACACATGTGCACACACACTCATGCACGTAATGCAAACTCCCAAGATGACCTAGAATGAAGGGAGGACAGAGCTGATGGAGAAAAGTGGCCTTCGCACAGCCATGTCTTTGATGCCAAAGACGGCACATTTCTCCATGGAATGTTTCCTTCAGAGAATGACGTACTCATTTAATTCACAACCTAGCAAATTGCAGCTCTCAATACAACGCTTTAAATTGTAGCTACACGAACAACAACAACAGTTATCTGGAAAAAAGCACAATGTTTTAATACCATGCAGTTTTAAAAAAAGGCCCAACCAAACCAAAAGGTTGAACTTAAATTAAATACTGTGACTGCCCTAGCTTCTATGTTAGAAAACTTGAGTTTCCCTGAAGTAATGATCATCATTAAAATGCAAAACAATCTCCTTCCATTAACTAAACTAAAGCTTCTATCCACACACAAAAGAGGCTATTGGACATTCATGTGACTTAAATTTAAGTCCAGCAGTACAGACTGTCAACACAACTGAACCTGACTACCATCTTGCTACAAAAGGGCAGTCCTACCACCCACCCTCCTTTATCCCTGCGGCAGGCACCTCCTTGGGACAAGGCGGGATTTCTAAATCTACAATTAGTGCATTCACCCAGCTTGAAACAGAAGTTCACTGGGTATAGAAGTAAGGTGGGAATGGATCTTCAGACTGACTTAATGGAGTAATCAGACCCCCAAAGATGGAGCCTCAACACATGCTGCAAAGCTGACCAGACCCTACTGCTTGCTGCCAAAGGAGATAAGTCTGCCCTTCCAAACTTTCAAGCAAATCTGACTTTAAAAAAAAAAAAAATCAGGCTCCCCAAATTAGGTTTCACTAGCCCACACAGGCACACACATCTCACCCCCATGCAGGGAACGGCAGGACAGTGCCTTCTGGCAGCAGGTCAACCTCATCTGCTTAAACCACCCGTGAAGCTCATGTGAGGCTATACGCAGACTCCCTTTCGGAAACATGGAAGGAGCACGCAGAATTTCTGCACATCCAGTTCTCAGCCTCTATCTCATAAGCATAAAACAAAACAGTGGCTAGAAAACAAGCATTCTTAACAGCAGGATCTGATTATTATAGGTCTTTTTCTCAGTGTCTGGAATGAAATGAAGGGAGGAACACAAAGCAGAGGGTATGCAAAAACTGAAAAGGAGCCATAAGTCTGCGCTTTCACCTGGTATTAATTCACTTAAGACTTTCACATCCCTGCACATCAGAATACTCATCCTTGTATTTCTAAATTCTCATCTAAGGAAATGTAACACATACCACCGACTGTCCATAGAAAAACAGCACTGTAAACCAGTGAGCACAGTGGATTTCAAGGCAAGACCTACATGAATGCTTTTTGCATTACTTAAGTAATCCACTCAAGTGTAGACTGTGCTTCTAAAAGCACACCATTTGGGACTCCATAGTTCACACGGTACACTTTAGGAAGTCATCCATGACAGACTGCTTGGAAATCTTAGACAGAAAATTCATATTTGGCAAACAGGCTCTATCTAAAACAATTGAGATCACTCAGAGTACCCTTACCCTGCTTGCTACCGGTTTTTCACAACGATAAAGCTGCAGTACACCTCACCTTCAGTGTCAACTCATAAGTAACAGACTTTCAGAGCTGGGAACACAGGTGAGATTCTGTCGTATTTCCCAATACTGACATACTGCTCCCTCCTCCTTCCTCCCACAACCATCTTTTCCTAGGTAAGCTCCAATCCCTCCATAGTCTAGCAACTAGTTCTGATATCTTTTGGTCAGTGTCCAGGAAAAAAACTGCAAAGAACTCTGATCTCTTTCTAGGAATCAAATTGCCCAGTACAGAAAGGAACCTTCCACCCTCATTCAAAATGGACAATACTGAATTTTTTTAAGGGAAGCTAAGTGAGAAATCCTCTTGACAGAAAACACACACTAACTTGTGACACACACACACACACCTTCCACCAGGTCAGGCATCTTGAGTTTAGCTGTGTTTCCAAAAAAAAAGTAAAAATTCAAGCTATCAGACGTAAGAACCAAAACTATGTGGGTTTGGGCTAAATATGCATTAAGATGAGTAACGAAATGAAGCCTTTTCTTACCCTCTTATTTCAGCTTCAAATCAGATTTTAATTTTCTTCCAGTATTTCTGAAAGAGATCCCCCTTCTTCCATTTTCTATATCAGCAAAGAAAGGTGCTAAAACCAGTAGGGATAGGAGCCAAATCCACTCCCCTTCAAACATCACTGGAATTTTTTTAGCGCTGTGAAAACACAGATACTGCAAGGCTACATCCAGTTTAAGAATCCAGAGTTAAAAAAAAAAAAGCACCCAAAAAACCACAAAAAAAACATTCTCTATGACTTTATTTTCCTGCTCTTCAGACAAATCCCATGGGATTATATCATTCATCTCTTATGCTGTGTTAGACCAGAATCAGACTGCTCCCTTCACATCTAGGTGTGATACTTGCGATAAACCCATTTTCCTAAGAAAATATCCATGATTCACTACTAAATACCATAGAAAATTGGAAGGAAAAGGATATCCAGTTCAGAGGAAAGAAACAAAACAAAAAAAAAATACCCACACCAAAGAAACCATCAATAAAACCCCCTAGTTTTCAGTACGCACATCAGAAGCAATTCAAATAGCATTATCACTGGATTCATTAACTGAAGGTGTTGCTTAGATCAATTCTGATCTCAAGCAGAACTCATTTTAAACCTTTTCCCTTAAGGAGGCAATCATAAGTTCTCTCCCCTCTTCTCAGCTGCACACTTTTATGAAATATTCAAGTATTCAATGTGTTCAGTACATCCTCCTCTTTCAAGTTTGGATTAAATTGGCAAAACTGTGACAGTGAAGGGAGAGAAACATTTGGTTTGGTTTCCTAGGAAACCAGACTAAAACAGAACTCCAGAATTCATTCTTGATAAGATAATATATATCCAAAATATTACCCAACTTGAAGTTCACAAAAACAGAGAAAAAACCCCAACAACAACGAAAGCCAGACCACAACAACAAAACCACAAAAAACCCCCAACCCCATTATTTAATTGTTTTCCCCAAAGACAAACCACGGTGCTGATCCTACACTACGCTGCGGTTCCCATCTCCCCTCACTGGAAGCCAGCACAGGAAGTCCTGCTGCAATTGCAGCCCATCTCTCCTCTCTGCAAAGCAGCGTGGATGTTGTCAAACCCACGTTTCATAAGTCCCACTAGAGAGAACCCACTGTACTATGCAGAAGTTACTGAGCAAATATGTACTCATCTGAACTACACAAACAACAAAACATTTTAACATCTACAGCATCTCTATTCAGAATATTAACAGAACATAAAGCCCACAAGAACCCTCTAAAATACAACTTGATATGAGTCTCATAGAGGCTGTCGAGTCTTTTCTGTGCTAAATGATCTTGTTCTATATATTTTTTACGTTGATTATTCTCCTTATGTATTTCTATGAAAAAAATGAACCCACAGTCCTCTCTGCTAACTATCATAAAACAAAAGAAACAAGACTAGATTAGAGGAGCCAAAAATCAAAGTACACTGGCGTCCAAAAATAAATATTTAAGACACGCTCGTTGATAGCAATCTGTATAGAAAAGTAACGTTCTGCTCTTCACTTAACACATTTTGAAGAATTCAGGAAGAATTGAAACATGTTTTTTGCTACCTCAGGAAAAGTTAGATGCATAACCTTTACAGTACTAACTGGAATCATCACAACTAATATATTAATGAAATTATTATCCATTAAACAAGAATTTATTAATTTCATAGTACTTGGAAAGTCTCTCAGCTTATTAATGATTTTATTATTATTTTTTAAATCATACGTAAAGTGCTTTAAAAAAAGTTTCGCCGTCTTGGAAAGCTCAGAGAAGTAACCCCTAAATTTAAGGGTCACAAAGCATCAGACATGCAGAAGGCAGAAAGACGAAATTAACATATGCTTTTAATTGAAATGCAAGAGCCTCAAAAGTCCAGAGGCAAAATCTGTCTTGTCGCTTGCTTTTTTTGCACTTGAAATGAAAATCAGAAAGCTTTAAAGCATAATTTGACGTAATTTTTAAAAAAGTTCTTTATCTTTCAGAACAATAAAAATGGCTAACAATTGAATGCATATAGCATTTATCAGTTATCCACAGTTTTCTCTTATGATGTTATAGTTCCAAAGGGGCATCCAGATGTGAGATGACAAGTGAAAGCAAGAAGACTGCAAAGTTTCTAGAGCAAAATACTTCAAAAAAGAGCTATAGGCAACTTTCTCTGGCCACCTGGCTTTCCTGAAAACTAGCTTGCATGGTCATGTGACACGAGCAAAGCTGGTAATTTTTACTATTCAGTGTATTAACAGTAGAGTCATGACAGCACTGCCTAGCGTTTAGCTAGACGTCTTCTGATCAGTTTCAGATATCAAACTAATTCATTTCTGTGCAACGAACTGATTTTTGCCCATGAAACTTAGGACAGAGAAGGCATAGCACATTCTACAAATCAGAAATTACATGTTTGAAGACTGGAATTAAGACAGATCAAGTGTTATTTCAGTCATCATTTCCATATCTCTTCCAATAAAAACTGGGAAAAAATTAGCCCAATTTCTCTGTGGGATAAAATAGGAGAAAAACCTAATTCTAGGACATTGAAATCCCTTACAGGAAATTTACACTGAACAGGGAAGAAGATTTAAAGATTAAGCCAAGGAGAAAATTTTTTTCTGGACATCCAGTGAGGACAGTGAAACTCTACATACTACTTTAACCCATCTCAAATAGATGAGACTCACAGACTGTAGTGGAGGCACCTTCAAATAAACATTACCAGTCACAGGTTGTCAGATGGTCCCTATTAATTGATCCTTAGGATCACAAGAGGTACTCAGAGAACAGCTAATGCTGTAGAAGGCTGGTTAGTATGGTTAAAAGCAGTAATTTACAGCAGAAGTTCCTAACTGTGATTTATCTTCTGAAGGCCAGTTCTGGAGGAATGCATTTGGGTATGCTTAAGACTAAGAACTGCTTTGAACACTTGGAAACTTAGGAGAATTTACTTCCTCCAGTGCATCTGTCTAATGCTGTTAAGCTGATCACTAAAAAATAAGACCGAGATTAAAGATTTTTCACCCCTTTCACCAAAAGATTCTTGATTCTACAGCAAAATAAAGATGCTTGACAGATGCAACTAAAACTAGAAGAAGCAAAATGAAATGCAAAGTTTTTGTTGCAGAAATTAAAAAATCCCATTCTCTAATCACATGACTGACGAGATAAAGATGGACGAAGCCCATGAACCTTCCTGGTGAACCAGATGAGCAGAAAAAAAAAAAACCAAAACATTTATTAGAAAAATATCAAAACATCATTTTGACACACAGAAGAAAAGCTACTATGTAGTCAGAGCTCAGATGTGTTCTTTTCATGCAGTACAACTAGCTCAACACAGGATTTGGCTGCTATGTTTTCAAATCTGTTCACTCAGCAAGAAAAGATTGCCTAAATTATGTAGCCAATTCAAAAGAAGACTCAAAGTCTTTTATAAAAAGCAATTGTATGGGACAGACAGTATCTCAAAAATAGCTGCACTTCAATTACAGGATTTTACTGGTATAGCCAGAACATTACAGCATTTATAAGGGGAACTTGAGACGAAGAATAAATTCTCAGTCTAACTATAACCACTGTAAACTGTTTTGCCCTCTATTAAGGCTTTTTGATTGTAAAAAAACATGTAAGTTTTGCTCTAAAAACTTGTGTAAATATTAAGAATATATGTTAGTAGTAAAAAACATGCAAGTCACTAGAAAGTTTTAGAATTAGCTTCTATGAGCAAGCCACACAGCAGTCTCAGCATCTCGTTGGGCAGCAAAATAGATGTAAGTAATGCTAGTGTTACAAAGCCTGGGATCCTAAAAGAAAACATAACTTTCATGCCCCCCACAAACACTATCAACAGTTATTATTCAGTGGCTATCCTAATCCCTCAAGATATCCCAGTCCACCTTTTGTTTTGTACATCTTTAGATTTTGCTCCTATAAGCAAGAACTGTCTTCGCTGCACACCTTGCACAGCATGGAGCTCGCTGTCAGTACTTAAATACAGAAAAATAAGAACACACTGGCATGTTTTTATCAAAAGCTGCAGGATACAAACCTCCAGGAAGATATGATTCACTTGCTGTGTCATCCCCATCATCTCCATCTTCATCATCACGACTCAACAAATTATTTACAGCAAGGTTTACATCAAGATTTGTTCGTTGGAGTTCTCGAATAATAATACTTCTGGACTTCCCTTGCAGAACAACTTGTGCCTGTAAGAGCAGAGTAGAATTGGTCACTGGTCATTCTCAGCTCACCAACCACCATTCATAAGAAAATGCTAAATTCTAAAAGAAGTCTGATAAGAATCAAAAGTCAGTAACAGTACATACAGACAATAGGCTCATATCAATTTTTCACAGTATCCTTTACTAGATATCCAGCCTCTTCTCAGTTCCAGTTAGGCCACTGAATTCCAACTTTGGTGCTAAATTTCCTAATGGAATCTTAGAATCTACTTCTTGGAATGTTTAATGCTGTAGTTAAATAATAAGCAAAATCTGGTTTTAAGAGTGTTCTGTACGTTTCTATAAAAGTGTTTAAACTCAGTATGTCAATCAACAGAGTTCGTAATCAACTGATGTGCCAAAACTATACCCCGTCTTTTACACTGGTTTCTCCTTCCACTGCCCTTCAAACAAAACCACCTTACTGACTCTATTTTTCTCGTCATTCTGTTTCTAAAGGCTTATCTTCAGCAGTTTCTGCAACATTTAAGTTTTTATTAACAAAGTGCAAATGCAGATAAAACCTTCCAAACATCACATGCAATGAATTTACAGAAAAACAGAGAAATTGTGGTTTATTCCACCAAGCCTAGGACTCAGAGCACTTTGTTTTTTCAGATTACCCTCTACTGAACGTCGGAGATGACAAGAGTTTTGAAAGATCACAAACAAAAGAACGTAAGAAACAAGTACTGAGTATTTCCACAACAGAGTAAAAATAAGGCACCAAGTAAAATGGTCTGTTGGCTAGCAAAAAAAAAAAAAGAGAATGCAACGTTCTAACAGCACACAAAGGTAAATTTTTTGTTGTAACATTCTATGCCAGAAGTTTACAGATTTTTGAGATCTCCTAAAATCTATAGACCATCTGTGAAGATCTTTCCCATTGCTCTGCTTTAAAGTTACCTGAAAAGTGTTTTAGACACCTTCTGTTTTAAAGGTAAACAATGTACACTATCTAAAAAAGGAAAAAAAAAAAAAGAAGACAAAGTATCACAGCAAGAGAAGCAAAGCAGATTACCTTTGGCCTAGCAACTTAGATCTGTATTTCAAATGTAGACCAGCAACTAGTGCTAAGCTAATAGTTAAAATGCATTAACTAGTCACATATTTTGAATGTATTCTCTTCTTCAAATATGGAGGAAAATGTTTTAACAGACTTAACAGCTTCTTCAGGCTTTAGTGCATTAAAAGGCAAAAGCAGAGCAATTTATATCCAACATTCATAAAAGTTACACTTATAAAAAATTAAGTAGAGGTGTCTGTGAAGAAAAATTATCAGTATTTTAAAGAGATTAAATAAATTTAATGTCTTTCATTTACATCTAAAATGGATCACTCCTTCTATCAAACATGAAAAAAAAAGTCGATCTGCCCTCCTTCATTACATTCCTTCAAAAAACTTAACATTTGATACTATTCTCAAACATGTGATTTTCTCACTAAATCTCCCCCCCACAACCAAACATGGCCTTCCACATCTACATTAAACATACACGTTGTCTTGGGGGAAGTTTGGGAAATGAAAATTCTAGAATCCAAAAGCCTATCACTTCCCCTACATATTTAAAAATAAAACCAAGTCAGCTAAGGAAAGTAAATTTCTTCAATTATATGCCATTACTCCTTGGAGAAAAGGCACTACTACAACACATTCTGGTACACATGCTCTAAGCAGCTCTCCAAGTTTTTGGCAACAAGCAGTTTCTAGTTTACATACCTGTGAAATTAGTTCCTCTGGAATGACTGATGCTGGAATCACTGGTTGTGGTTGACTCCCCAGCAGTCCAGATCCTCTATCACGCCCCGTGCGTATAACTCTGGTCTGCCTTCGAGAGTCTCGAGCTCCAGCAGATGATCTACCAGAAGATCCTCCTCCACTTCCACCAACCCCAGAACTCCAACGACTTCTAGAAGATTTAGATTATTTATTTTTTTAATACAGCAGCATACTTCAGGGACTACTTCAAGAAGTCTTTAGTTTTATTATTAATTACTTATTAACAGCCTCTGAAAATTACCGCAGCTCAACTTCACAGACAAACATTATAAAAGTAACTCTCAAAACTAGAAACAAGAACACCAGGAAACTGGTAAAGTTCTGACATATGCAGAAGAAATAAAAAAAACAGGACTCCAAAGGGAACTTACACTCTTTCCTACTCATACAGCTGTGTGGATGTATACATACATAAATATATAAAAGGACCAATTCCCCAGATTTTCTAAAAGCACTAGCAGCAGCATAACATCTAACACTCATCTGTCAATTTCCTGCTATAAAAGCACACATGCAGCAACTTCACTATCAGTGGCTCTGACAGAAGATCACTATACTTAGGTGGATCTTCTAAAGATTCTGATACTTGATTTACATTAAGAAATTGGTTAAGATTACACTGGAAAAATCAAATAATCTTCTCTATTGCAAAAGAAATCTTACACTAGATTGTTCTCTGATCTTCATGTACAGTTTTCAAGTGGTACTCTACTTTTTACCTATTCCTATTGCAGAAATCAACATTAACTATACACATTGCAGAAACATGCCTCAACTGTCTGAACAGTTTCTTCATTTCTATGAATCAGTATCAAAATAAGGCACCAAAAAGACAGTGATTTTTAAAAATAGACATCTCACCATCATTACAACTATTCACTAATAATTATCACCATAGAACTGTGTCAATTGAATCTGCTCTGGGTTTAAGACAAGATAATCTGCTGCCATGAAAGACAAGAGACTCTAGTCTGTTCTTCGAGGTTAACTAAGCTTTATCCTTTAACACACTTTAAAGGATATTGGATATGGTATTGCTGCTACTTAATAATCTATATCAGCAGAACCTTCCTGCTATCAACCACTTCAAGTCGCAAACTCCTTTCAAGAAAAACATTTAAAATTAGACGTGAAAATAAAGATATGTTCTCTGAAACAGTATCTAATAAATTTACATTAAAAGTCTATTATATGTAGCTATTAAAAGCTAATTAAGTAAGAATACTTGTCTTGCATTTTATGCCTTCAGTTGATTACTAGCACCCTTTTCTAATTGGGTTTTCTCTTTCCTCCTGACAAGACCCTGCAACCACAGAGTTACTCAAGTGTCTGCTTAAGACTAGGCCCTGTCAGACACATCTACATTTTCAGAATTCTAGCTAGCGACCACACAGACAATGACAAGACAAGACAAAAAGCAGTTCAATTATGTCTTAGGAAAAGTTTTGTCTCATGAGTTAGAAAGAGAATTCTTAAAAAAAACCAAACTACTGAAAATAGAAAAAAAGAAAAAAAGCCACCAAAGAATGTGACATTTTAAATAAAATGAGCCACTTAAACTATTCTAAAGGTGGGAAGGCAGCTGAGAGGAAAAGAACAGGGCTGAGGGGAAATCAAATTCTACCTACAGAGCAACTCTCAATTCAATCCTCTGCAGGGAGGTGTGGGGTTAAACAAAAGTTTCCATATTAGATATTAATACTTACTACAGATGCATTTTCTACTTTTAAGTTATAAACTATCAATGGCATCATTTAGACATCTAACAGCTGAAACCATTTCTATTTGTGTAATAATTCAAATACTCCCTGTGTGTCCTAACTTGGTCCTGTTAATGAGAATAAGGACACAGCCACTGCTATTAAAGCTGTCTAAACCTAAAATAAATGTTAACATAGAATAGAAATCTTTCATCTCATTTCTGTTCACCTACTAGTTTACCACATCTCTCCACTGTGCAGCAGCATGCTAGCAATTTTCCAAATCCAGTTATCTATTCTAATTGCTCCACAGTTTGAATGGTTTTAGATTGAATTTATTAAGATAATTATTCTCTCCATTTAACAGACTAGTTACAGTGCCTACTGCTACTCTACTAGTTCAGTGACTTTCAACTACCTAGTTCCGAGACATTCAAGAGCAGACATTAGGAACACTTCAGGGTTAGTCCCTAAGATTCAAACAATTTCAACACAGTATGCTTAGCTAAGAATAATGAGGAAAAAACGTTTTACACATCCCACATTCAGTTCTTAAACATGGCAATACTAGTTTGTCTTTAACATTTAACACATGAATTTTCAGGTTGAGATGCGTAATGATTTTAGAAAAAATCTGGGAAGGTTACGGGGATGGTTATTCTTCATGCAACTAAGGCCCAAATGAAATTAGTTTATTTGGTAATAAAAAACCAACAAATTTTCTGGAAATTCGTGGAAAAGATGTAGCTCCTCCCTCTTAACAAATCACTCACATGCAGAAACCACAGTTCTCCTTACTGCAGTTAGTAACCTGAGCAAGCAGCACAGTTAGACATGTCTTACAAAAACATGTAACAAAGAGATCACTGTCATTATGGAATGAAGATTACCTTTCTATAAAACGGGACACCATCAGTTTTAAAGCTAATGACAAGAAAACTGGATCTATACAGTACATTTGGCATATAGTACAATATTAAAGGTTCTGAGAAACAACCTTTTCCAAATGTTCCTTTTGTATTACTACGTATAGGACCCCGGCTATCAAAATACCACTCATGACTTGAGGCAAGGGAGTGGAAGGCACAAAACAATGGAGCACATAATGAAGGGTCTTCCTGCATAAATGCACTCATTTCACTTTATGCTTCTAGCCTATCATGGTTTTAATTGATAGTGTCCCTCTAAAAGACTGCTTTTCAAAAATCAAGGAACTAAAAAAACATTCAAAAGAAGACAACACAGCCTAAACCAAGTCATTCTTCACACATATATGAAGAACTCTCTGTATCCTATGTGCTGAAGGGTCACTTAAATGTCTGTTATTTTAACCAAGTCAATCAAGTTTTTTTTTTTTTTGTTATACCCTACCTACACAACTGCTGTGATTATACGTTCCCTCAGACATACTGCATACAATTTATATATGTGTATACACATATACTCAAATATGGAACAAACAGATTGCAGCCTCAATCCTATCAAAACTTACCCAAGGGTGTTGCCTGCCAGTCTGCCCAGAGTTTCAGAACCAGACAGAAACCATGGGGAGTCACTAGTCCTGCCTGGCCTGGATGTCCTTCCTGCCCCTGAGCCACTGCTCAACTTTGAACTGAAAGTAAAAGATGGTAAATCAGTCACAAAACAATCCCAAATGGGTTAAGAACAAAACCTGGAATCCCAGGTTGAAATTCTCAGGGACTTAGTCTGGTAACATACCAGCTTAAGCAACACCCTTGGGGAATATTCCAAACTAATCTAACTGTATATTAAAAGGTACACTGGAAAAAGAAAGTGGAAAGCATGCCTAACAGACCTTACGTACATCGGCAACCCATAATAGCACAGTTGCAAATACATATTAAGCTAATTAGTGATTTTGAGTTAGCCACTGTGCTAAGTTTTCCATTAGTGTATATGTACAAATTGTAATCAGCAGGTGTTCTATCTGTAAACCTGAGCCTGAGTATGCTACTTCAATATTAAGTGGTTTAAATTCAAATGTGAACCGTTAATTAGTCCTATTAAGGGGGACTTACCTGGACCGAGGACCACAGGTCTAGAAAGTGAGCCTTGCCAGATGGGACCACTTTCAGAGTGGATTCTACATTAAGCTTAACAATTTAACGTAGCCTCTTTCTTAAGGATTATATTTGGTGGAGCTTGTTTCTTGAAGTTAAAGAGAGCCTGTCTCACTTCTTTCAGAATCACATATACTATTTCTTCCTACACCAGTTTGTCAAGCTAGGCTGTTTGGCTGCATCACCATAACCACTGTGTCTCTACTCAATCCATTCCAAAATCTACTTCGAAAACAAACAAATAAAAACAAAACCAAAAAAGCAGCCGAGCTGCTCATCAAGTTCAAAAAATAACTTAGAAGAAAAGCATTTCTTACCCATCGCTATTCTCAGGTTTACCCAATTCCAATCTGTCTGGTTGAACTGAAAAACCAATCCTGCAGACTCTACCATCCTGTATTTAGAACAAGAAAAGCAAGTGTTCAAAACTGAAATGTAAGTCAAGTTTACCGAAAAAATTGATACGCAAGTCTTCAGTTACTGAAGAGTGTTAATCAATTTAATGTTAGAATAACTGATTTTAACTGTTTGGTTTCAAGTTTTTTATCTGAGAAGATTTCAGCAACTTACCTCCAGAAGAAATGCAGCGTGATTTGGTCCCACCACACACTGTTTAATAGTGGCCTGTTCCAATACATTCAAAGGTGGGTGGCTGAAAATAAAAAGTGAGAATTTATAGCATGTTAGAACTTTTGAAGTCTGAAAAAAAAAATAAAAATCAAGTTGTGCGCGGAAGGAAAAATGTACAATGGTGGTTACCAATACAAAAAACTTTCAAAAATTACTGATGTGCATTAATTGAAGCACACAGCACATAAAATGCAGGAAAAAGATCTTAAAAGGTGATATTTCACTTCATCAGATCAGCAATAAACAACACAGTTTATACCTCATATTAAGAAGTCATTTCATAATGAAGATTCTAATAATACAATTTATCATAACTGAGAACCTCCCATTTTCTTCCTGTGTTATCTGAAGCATTTCTGGACTTCAGTATCAGTAGCACTGAGGATTTCTAAGGCTACATCATCTACAGTACAATCATCTGCTTCTTGTTGCTGTTAGAGAAATTGTACTTTCCTAAATGATTTACAGCAGCACGTGATATGCCTTACCTGTTTAAATTATATTTGTTCAGCTTCTCTGAAACTTCCCTTAATCTGAAACAGAAAGAAATGAAGCTGTTATTTGGTGACATACTCCACAGCCTACAACATCCACTTACACAGCATTTTTATGATGTTATGGGAACAACTTACCACCACATTTATTGAAGTTAAATATAAATACCACTTGGTGCTGGGAGTCTGTTTAAGAACTGGAGAGCGTTCAGCTTCAAATCAGGTTTTTGTTTTGGAGTTTTACCCTTGCCACAGAACCAACGTTTGCTTGCATTTCTGTGTGTTTTGCAAGTCACTATCGAAAAACACTACTCTTGCCTTGTTACAACCATTTACAACTTCATGCACAAAATAAACATGAAGCAATGACCATGAACTGTAGATATACTTGTATTTCCTTGTATAAGCTTGAATATAGTATCCCAGAGGAGAAAGGACTACAATCTTCTAGGAAGTCCAAGTATGTGGCATGTGAGAGCCAAAAATATGACAGAAAGTTCCCCAAAACAGAAAACACAAGGAAACAGATGAACAAAAGCCAATGGCAAAAGGGACAAACAACAAATTCTGACTAGCAGAAGAAACAATCCAGAGAAACATCACTATTTATAGGGTTATGTAAAACATTACCCTTACAAGAAGGTAAAGAATGTTTCCAAAAGTTCAAGAGATCAGAACAGAAGGAAGGGCCAACCCATATACCACTCCTGCTTACAGGATACTGTGTCCAAAACTGGAAAGCAACAGAATAATTTCTAAGGTAATTTCTAACCCATTTAGGAAAGATCCTCTATCGGCAGCAAACACACTGGCGTAGTATCAGGTAGGCATATCAACTAAAGCTTGGGTTCTTTTCTTCCCAAAGCAGACAAGCAAGCTGAAAAAGCCCCTAAAGAGCTTCCAATTATAGTGAGAGTATTTGCATTATATAAAGATATAAAACCAAGATTAATACTGTAAAAATCATGTGAAGTCTTCTCAATTAAGAAAAAAAATCTCAGCTTTGGTACCACTGTTCATCCTAGCATAAATCAGCAACACCTTTCTAAACCTAACAAAAAGACAGGGACATCAGCACTGTTTTCCTCTGTTTGAATCCATGTCTTTAAATCCTTCATTTTTACTTGCTTCATTTCAGTTTCTACACACAGACTACGGATAACAGACTTCAGCTACTTGCAAACCCTGAGCATGAAAAAGAAAACAGACTAGAGGTTCAAACAGTGAAATCTTAACAGTATCAACAGTATTTAACTCTAAAGTATTTGTCCTAAGGGAAAAAAATAAGGAAAATATCTCTGTTTGAGAAACAAGGTATTTTATACAGATAGAAGTAACTTCCAAGCCCAAGAGAAAGGAAAGGTGAAAAGAAGACAGCAGGAAGGAATTGAATGTGTTTAGAATTGCCTTTTGCTATCCAAGCCAAGCTGCCGGTTTGTAAGTAGGCGATTTCACACTCCCAATTTCCAGCCACAACTACTTCACACGGGCCAAGAGTACATACGCAGATAAGGTTTCTGTGAAGACAACCCACAAAAGCAAAACACAAACTTCCCATGCAATCTGTGCAAAAGGTACTCCACAAGAGTGAACTACTGTGGGAAACTGTGGAATGAACCCCAAGCTGAACAGCGCACACCCCACACCTTATCATACGGTTTCATGCAGCAAGCAGGGATTGCTGCATAATATCTGACAAGTTAAACATCCCTGAAGTTTCATGTCTTGAGTTTATCACCCGACAGTTTCCCACAGGAATCCTGAGCAGTTTCCCACTAACATTTCTCTCCTGGCAAGCATGAGTAATAATTACAGAATAGGAAAACCTACCTTTAAATTCATTGCACTGCCTTTAAGAAAAGCTGATGGCAAAAAAAAGTAGTGCTTTATTGGAGATGCTTACTAGACTAGTCTATATGCAACATTTAAAGCTTCCTTATCTGAGCCTTGTGTCACAAGACCAGACCACTACCAAAGAAACAGACATATTTAAATTTGAAAAAAATTATCATACTCCTTTTATACCTGTAAAAAAATGAAGTAATAGGAAAGAAATATGCTCAGAAAGCTAAGACTTGAATAGACAATGAACCCATGAGTAACCTCAATCTCAAGAGAGTAGGTCTATCTGCAACAAGCACGTGTCAGAAGAGATCTAACATTGCTGAAAAGAGGCTGCTGTCAATCTTTAACAGGACGGAACCGAGAAAGATATAAGCAACAATGCTGAAAGTACTAAGCTCTTCTACAGAAAGAAAAAAAAAAGTAAAAACTATCTCATGCCTCAACCATCTCATATGCAACTGCTGTAAGAGCAAAATTAACAAGTACTGCTCATAAGCTCCTGTAAGTCCACAAGGACTTGAATTTGATGCAGAACACCACTGAAGTTGTTCCCTGCTGGGCTGCTGGTTTCACCCTCATTCCTCCCCTTTCTTGTGCTGGCACCAGCATTCACATGAACACCAGTCACAAAACCAAACCAGCAGGAAAACAGGAACAAAGCAGAAAGATGTGTTGGTATACTCTGCATGGAGAATCTCTCAGTGCAAATAAAAACTTGAAATAATATCCTGCAGCAATCTAAGCCTTTCTACCTGCACAGTCGCAGGGTATTGTACCACTGACCCTCTGAAGGGAAAAGCTTATTTAAGATCAGGTTAATTTTAATAATACAGTGCAATAATTTCAAATGATGGTGCTCTGGAGGAAGAGGTACAGGCAGAGATGATTTAGTCAATTCTCACATTAAGGTCAACATTTTCACTAAGACCTTTCTGTGGTAAATGAAATCTCCAATATGCCTTGATAGACTATGCTTCAAAAAGTTCTCATTAAAGGCAATTAAACTATTTCAAAGGACAAAGTTAGAAGCAACAAGTATTTTCATCACAAACATTTTTGGAGAAATGCACTAGCGTGGCAACACACTTAGACAAAAAGTTTAGTGATGATGGCTCCTGTATCAAGACACACATTCTTTTAATATTATTACTGAAATTAATCCAAAAACAGTTGCGAGGAAAACGAAGTCAGTTTGTCCAAGCCAAGCAGGGATTTCTTTAATTTCAAGTTTTGCAGCTCCAATTTCTAGCCTCTAGAAACCGATCAGAATAGAAGGGATCTATGCTCACACTAAGCAACCAAAAAGGCTCTAGGTCAGGACTGCCGCAGCTCAGATTTCCCACACTGCACTTTTATTCATCACAAGACATTACTTTTCTCAAACAAGATTTCTATTTCCAGACAAGTTTATCTCAGGACCCATCCTCCCACCACATCTTGCTTTATAAAAGCAGGTTAGGCTCAAAAATGCAAAAGAGTTACAGAGAAACTCCATTTCAAAATACTGAAGGTAAGAGTTGCAGAGGAAGAAAAGGTACTTTCTTAAAAAACCAACCAAATAAACAAAATGTAAACCAACCAACCAAAAAACCACGCAGGCACACACAAAAAACCCCAAACAAACAAAAAACCCCACACCCCAAACCCCTAAAACCCCAAAAACCAGTTTGGTATGATGAACAATTTCAAGCAGGGAAATAAGAAATAAAGCTACTTCAGGCCTGGTAGAGTTTTCTAAGTGATGAGGTCTCTTTAAGGCAACTTAATATGTCCATGAAGTCTGTAATCCAATAAACTTATGAGACTTCCACAGCAGAGCAGACAGAAGTACACAAGTACCACTACAATGCTTTTCCAAGGGAAGGCTAATACTAATACTAATAATAGTAACAAGCAGATACCCAAGGGGACACACCCATATGACACAACCCACTGAAGCACTCGAGAACAGTATTACATACCTATCAACACTTAAAACGTAAATACAACCTTCACCCCTGCCCCTCAGCTGAGATCCTGAAGGGCTCTGAACACAGCTAGTCAGGCCCAAGGAAGCACCTATGTGGCCCATTTACAGGTTTTGGCCCAGCAGAGCTGCACAGCCTCCAGATCAAAGACCTCCCACACCTGCCTGTCTTGAATCACATGGAAATGAGCTTCTGTGCCTGTCTATCAGTGTAATGAAAACAGAGTCTCAGAAATGCAGAAAATGGACACCAATGAAAAGCTTAAGCAAATACATTACCTCCGTTTCCTAATCCCAGGATAACTTCAATGCTAGATGCTGGATGTGAAGTCACACCCAGCTATCTTCCATGCCACAATACAGCATACAAAAGGATCCTGCCCCCGCCTGCCACCTCAAACATTAGAGAGCAGCTTCCAAGGAGGCAGCCTTCCACAGCTACACCCTTCTCCTACTGGAATAAATGAAGACTTAAAGTGTGCTTTAAGTCTCTCTAGGTAGAAAAGGAGGACAATCCATAAAATCAAATGCTAAAGTAACACGCAAAATCAGGCAATAAGATTATCTGTAGAAAATAAAGTCTTGCACATAAGAAAACAAACAAAAGAAAAGAAATCTCAAGCACAAGTACAAAATTACAGGCTCCAAGGTAACCAATACTACTCAGCAGGGTAGTGGGATAACGTGTTTAGACTATAACACACAGATCACTGAAATGAACTAGATGACAAAGAAACCCATTGCTCTACTCAGTCAGTAATCAAGGGAACCACGGCTTACACTGTCTTCTCCACATTTCAAGAATTATAAAAACCCCATATTTGGTTATTACATTTGGTTATTACTAAACCAAGACCTACTGCTCAGGAAATCCCCAAGCTGCAAATTCTTAGAAGTTGGAAAAGCATCACTGTATGTTTGCCCTATCCTAACACTGTTCTCCTGTCAATCTAGCACTGGTCTCCGCCACAAACAGGAGGAAAATAAGATGGACTTCTTGTCTGACTTGAACAGCTGTTCTTGTATTTCACAGTATCAGCCAACACATGTTTACAGAACATGGCTCCCAAACTTTATTTCCTATTTTGCAGGATTGTCAGTGTGGTTGATAAAGGTAGTTCTGACCATTTAATAGTTCTCTCTGGAACAACGGTAACGCACTGTGCTGAATCTGTTATTTGCAGTAGAATGCTAATATAGCAAACATCAAACAAATTAATGTCCTCAAAACAGCTTTCTGCAATGCCACTGAAAAGTCTTCAGGTAAGACAGAGATTGCAGAATGAAAATTCCCTAACACTAGACCATTACTATTTAATGATATAGCAACACTGATGTAGATAATGACCTAAGTTAGGTATAAGATAGCCCACAAGAAGATTAAAGCATGACAAGAAAAATTAGCACAAATAGGATAGCAACAACAACATGAGAAGGTTAAAGATAGATACCCATCAATATCTAATATTCAGAGTTATATACACACTGCAGAGGCAGGTAAAACTACTTATCCATTTTCTTCACCTTACAGAGAATGTAAGCATGTATTTTAGTTCTAGTTTTAAGAAAAAGAGGCAGATTTCACATCACTGTATAGAAGAACAAGGGGAGAGCAGTGTATATTGCCTCGCAAGGCTTTTAGTGCTGTGTTCCACAACATCCTCACATAGAAGCTGTTGATGTTCAGGCTGGATGAGCAGACAGTGAGGTGAACCAAAAACTGCCTGAACATCTGGGCCCAGGGGGTGGTGATTAGTGTCACAAGGTCTGGCTGGAGGCCTGTGACAAGGTGTGTGCCCCACAGGTCAGTACTGGGTCCAGTCCTGCTCAACATCCTTATTAACAATCCAGATGATGAGGCAGTGGTTACATTTGGTTATTTAGGCTGTGACACCGAACTGCAAGGACTGGTGGATATGCCGGATGTCACGCTGCCATCCAGAGCACAGCAAGCTCATAACCACCAAGAGGAGGCAAGACACAAATCCCTGCACCTTGGGAGGAACAACCACATGCACAAGAACAACCACATGCCGGAAACCGTCCAGCTGGAGAACAGCTTGGCAGAAAAGGACCTGGAAGTCCTGGTGGACACCAAGTTGAATATGAGCCAACATGCCTTACAGCAAAGAAGGCAAATGGCATTCTGGCTGCAATAGAGAAAGTATTGCCAGCATGCTGAGGCAGACAATCCTTCTCTTTATTCAGCACTCATGAGGTCACATCTGGAATTCTGGGCTCCCCACTACAAGAGAGACATGCATTCTGGACAGAGTCTAGCAAAGGGACACAAAAATGTTTAAAGGACTAGAGCATCTCTCACAAGCGGAAAGACTGAGAGAGTTGGAACTTCAGCCTAAGGAAGAGAAAGCTCAGAGGGGGGATCTTATCAATGTATATGAACACCTAAAGCCAGGGTAGTAAAGGGGACAGAGCCAGGCTCTTTTCAGTGGCACCCGGTGACAGGACCAGAGGCAGCAGACATACATCGAAACACAGGAGGTTCTGTCTGAACATCACAAAACACTTTCTTTGCTGTGAGGGTAACCAGTTACTCACACAGTGTGCTCAGAGAAGTTGTAGAGTCTCAACCCTTGAGAGTTATTGATAAGCCATTTGAACACAGTCCTGGGCAACCAGCTGTAGATGGCCCTGGCTGGGAATGGGACCAGATGATAACCAGAGGTCCCTTCCAACTTCAGCCATTCTGCAATGGATATTGAGGACTTAATGCTTTCAGGATGTGATCTCTACACATTTGACTTGAAGGTACAGCAGCAAAAGGAGGGCATTTTCCACTGAAAAGCTAGGAACTCATGTTTTGCTATATAGAATCCATCTAAGGTCAGTGGCACAGGAGAAAAGTTACACCAATGAGTCAGGAAAGTGTCAGAGTTACACATTCAGTAAAAAAAATTCATGGGTACTTAAATACCCAGCTGGAAGTACTGTTTCTTTAGCAGGAACAGCAAGACCAGGTGCAGACACCTGTAGAATTTGGGAAATGCTTCTAACTAGCAATGAATTTTTAAGCTGGGAGACTGGTTCCTCTAGCTCAGAATCTACTTACACCCTTTCATCATTTAAGTATCATTTAAGCGACACTGAAAACATTCCCCTCTGAATAAAAAAACCCCCAGAACCATAATCCTACACCACCGTGCAGAGGATGGCCATAACCTAGCTCAAGAGGAATACAAAGTCAATTATGATTTTCAAATAAGCAAACACCCATAAGCTATGAAACAGCATGGCCCTTTTTCTGAAAAAAAGTTGTAGTTAACAGCCTGAATATGAACAGCAAGAAATTACAAATGGTATGATCCTGACAGGACTGCCACAGAGGAGTTACAACACTCCTACATGTTATTTAGAACATTGTCTAGAGGATTTGGTAGTGAAGTAGATCTACAGCTACAAGTTGCCTAAACATCTAGTGTTGTTTCTGGGGAAAAAAAAGAAAAATACACTACAGGAGAACGAATCAGCCTCAATCTGAGGCCTTTCTATGGCAGTAGATTTCCAAAAGTATAGTTTGCAAATCCAGGTAATACGAGACAGAAATCTGTTCTCTGGTGCAGAAAATGCATCAAATCATCATTTTGTGGTCCCACATTCTGCTCAACTGCACAAAGTCCTTGCAGCTGTTTTGTTTAACATTTAGCAGAAGGGTATTTCTTTAGCCAGAACACCACAACAGCTAAACTGGATCAACCAACTCAGCTGGGTGAGTTCGGAATCTTAAAACAATTAAGGTTGTAAGCTATTTAGCTATCCATCATTTTAGGAAGTATATCCTCTTGTGATAATAAAACACGAATAACGGGAATTTAGAACCCCATGGTTCTAAATTCAAGGGTGCTTGAAAAATACACACGTGATAATAACATGAGCCAGTGTTACCACACTGAACAACAAACAAATGCTAGCTATCAAAATACAGCTAGGAAGCTGTATACTTGTTTAACTAGAATGAGTGAAAATTAAAAGACCCCATTAAGGCAAAGAAGGGAAACAATCCTATTTTTACAGTCATAACATTTCTGTAGTGATTCCATTAAAAAACTGCTATCAAAATAAAAATCCAGTCACTGAAAATCATAGAACCTTTTCATGTCCCACTGTGGTAAGACTCTTAACGCTCCTTCAGGAGTTTGTTACAAGCCACCAGGGAGGCTGTGAATCTACCAGCACACCAGCTCAAAGCCTGGAGAGCCAGGTTCTGGTTCCAGCTACTGCAGGAACCCAAATCATCTCTTCACCATTTTCCTTTGCTCTAAGCTTTTGGGAGCTGTGATCACTTTGTGCAAAGTTGGAAAATGGCCTTTGACTAGAGCACTCAAATGCTATAAAAATATTTTTAAAAGTAAGAACTGTCACATTATTAAATACTTTGTGTCTTGACTAGAGAAAAGCAACTTCATGTTTTGTACAAGTGATTTTATTAAAAACAAAGCACAAACAAGAACTGAATTCTAATTGCTTTGCTATAAAGTCCAACAACCTTATTCTCATTCTGAATTAGTTTTAGCAACAGGGAAAGATCACTTAGAATGTCCAGTCCTTTACTTGCCAATTCCTCCAATTCCAAGCCTTGAAGTATTCAACAAAAACTCTGACATCACAGTGTTATCGGCATGTCACTTTTTCAAACCTGCTAAAAGCTGCCCTTTAAATACCAGACCTCCTCCTCACACTGCTCTGTCTTCCACTAAAAACACATCTTCAAAACCTTTCTCTCGGACACTGCATCTTTATTTTAGATAGGAATGGACTGAGGCCTGGAATAAAGAGTAGAGAGCAAGCACCATGCCAGAAAAACAAGCAGCCAAATCGCTTTGTCCAATGCACAGTGCAGGCAAAATAACTCAAAAGAATCCCCAGCTTCTGAAGTGCACAGCTCATCCCAACACTTTTTTGCACTGCCAGTAAAAAGATTCTTTTTTCCATGTGCCTGCATGCCAGCCATGAAACTCCAAGTGCTTCCCTCAGTGTAACCAGTGTTTTGGTTCCCCTAGAAGAACTCATGAAGCAGCACATTCAGTACCTCCTGCTTCACATTTTGCCTAGAGCCATATTATGTCAGGTAACAATCTCGCCAGATACAGATTCTGCACCACAAGAGAAAAAACCAAACTTTGCCCATTCCAGCAAAACAGCCTGTTAGCTCCCACCCTTCCCATGAGGAGCAGGGCACTATTTGCCAGATTACCTTCTGCCTACTCAAACTGCCCCACAATGACAAGATGCTATGATCTGTATCATTTGAAGGTTTAATTAAGTAACCTTAAATTACTGCTCTAGAGACAGATACATTTTGTCAAAGTCAGTGAACTGTGCATACAATGACTTAAAAAAAACAGAAAATGAGAAAAGAAAAAATGCTGTTAATAATACACTGTGGTCAAAGCCAAAGAAAATGGTTCCAACAACCTAAGAAAGATCTTCATTAAACATCAGACAATAATAAATCACTTATACTAAAAAAATATGAAATGGATTAAAAGCCATAAATTCTCTTTAGAAGAACATATCTCGATATTTACTAAAGAGAGAGAAAAAAATGCAGCTCTGACCATTTTCAGGCTGAATAGAGAACAGCAAAAATTCCATATCATAAATGAAAGAATAAATACAGAGACACATTTAAAAAAATTAATTTTGCAAAATTAACAAGAAATTAAAATGATACCACCCCTACTGAAGGAAGTGACAGACCCCAATAGCTTCAAACAACAGAGTAAGGCATACATTCAACTTCATTCCCATAGGCAAATATTTACTCTCCAGTTAAGTTTCCGGTAAAAACGCTGTAGCACAAACATTTGTCTATATTAAGTCAATGTCAGACTCCACACTGACACCTACATAGTGAAATTACAATTTTTAGTAGAATCCAGAGATCCCAATCAAGATCCATTTCACTGTACCAGAACTCCCTACATACATAGAGAATCCATCCCAAAGGTGAAAAAGGTGAGAAGTTGAGGAAACATAATGGATAATAGAGAATGAAGCATAATGAAAGACGGTAATCAAATGTTAAAAATGCTGTTTTATGACAAGTTTGGATTAAACTAATCAACTACTACTTCTATAGCACATAGAAAAAAAAGACGAAATTAATATCCAGCTTAACTAGAAATGATGGCAAACATGCTGCAGAAAGTAACACCAGCAAGACCTGGGTACAGAGCAGTTTCTTTCTGGGCTATCTTCTAATGAACAGACAAACTACAGCTGCATGGGTATAATCACCCTGAGCTATTCGAGATATTTTGAACTGATTAATCTGACAAACAAAAAACACACTCTCTCGAATGCGGATTGTTTTTTAGGCTTTCTTTTTTTGCTAAAGACAAATTTCGTAAGATTATTGAAGTCTCCAGCAGCCTTGGTACCTTCACCTGCTGAGTTACACTACAGTTGTCACAAATTAAACTGGCAGGCCTCATGGCCAGCAATAAAACGACAATGATAGCAAGAAATCCCAACACAGCTAATGTCCAAAATAGTACTAATCATAAAAATGTTTTCAGAGTTTTTTATTCTGCACTCTTTAATAAAACACCATAATGTAAAAACTAAATCTGAAAGACAAGACCAAAATATCTTCAGACATCTTTTGTGAAAAAAGGCAGTAACCCGATTAATGATGAAAAGCTGTCCAAAACAACATTACAGAAAATACACATTTCATCTCCACTGTGGATGCAAGCAATTCAAGAAATCAACTCAACAGCAACTGGCTTGGGATTACAAAAACTAGCCAGTAAGACAAACCATAAAATGCTACACTAAAAATCATTTTTAGAACTGCAACGAAATAATCAAGTTGGGATGTTAAATATTCACTGTACCAACATGGATTGCTACTGTAAAACACACTGCACTTTAAAGTGCAGCAGCTAGGATCTGCTGAAAGACTGGGTGAAGCATATTTAGTATGAGAAATTCCCCTGACAAGCGCTGGGTGTAGCAGTGAGACTTGTGCGATGAAGACAATATTTTCAAAGACAGCAAATTTAATGGTTTCATCACTCCTCACCTGGAACCGAACTGGCAGTTTTACATAAATGCAGATGACCAGTGCTCCCACCTTAAACCTTTCTATCGAGATTTATAGTATGCTTCAACTGTTTAGAATTGTCACACTTCATGCTTTTGTATCAGTGAGTATGTGTTCTCTCTCATATGAAACAAAAAAATTCTTTAAATTGAAGCAAAATACTAATTTCCCTGGAGGGGAAGGGTAAGAGAAAATGAAGCAATGCTGGTTGACTGCATTTTTTAAGTACAACAAGACTTCTAGAAATAGAGCACAGAGTTTATTGTCAAAATAGTTCTATGCCAGAAAGAGTAAATAAGATCTGAAGTTCGGATAATTATTCCTGTAGTGGAGTAACTAATGCTGTGTCATCCTCACTTAAACTGTCAGCCTTAAGGTTTTGGACAAAATACATGTGTGCACCATGACAATTAGATTTGTGCATTTGTTTCAACATCTTTTTTCTCCAAGTTGTTCCTCTCAATTTAAAATCCTCTGACTATTGCAACCAGGCCTTGTCTTCACATTTTCTCTGGGGCACATACAGATGCCAGCTACTGCAGTCTCCTATGTGGAGTTGTTTCTAAGAGCCAAATCCTTAGTGGACTTCAATGAATTCAAGCTTAAAAAAAAAGTCTGTACAACTGAAAAGCACAAGTAGTTTTTTTGTATATGTTTTTTTCCTCCATGAATGGCTGTTGATGCAGAGAAAGACAAAACAGCAGCTTTTACACTAAGCATTTTGCAAATTTAACTGCAAATTAGATTACTGCTAGTGTAATCACTAAAATGAAATACCTTGAACCCCCTTCTCTTCTTTACATAAGTTTCAAATACATAATACTGGCTATTTAAGTTTCACGGTTGTGCCACAACTGTGAAAAGGCAGCTACAACACACCACAATTTGCCAAGCTTAGGTACATCCTTGGTTGTTTTTCCTCAAGTATCAAGTCATTTTTCATGTAAATATAATTGTGTACTGAACAGTTATGTACTTTAGATAGTTTAAGAAAGAAAGTGTCATACCCTTCGCATTTATTTTATGATTTAATCACAAATTTGACAAACATCCTACATGGCAATTAGAGTATTTCATAAATACATACTATACCAAAAATTACCTCAAATGTATGTTATTGCTTAGTTTTTAACTTTTACAAATACTTAGCACGTAAGTGTTGTTGAATGATACCTTACTGCTCTTAGAATTAAAAAAGTTATTTTCTGACAGCTCTGACTTGCAGTGCCAACCTTAAAATACAGCTACTGATATCTTAGTCTATTAGTCTTACTTTATCATTGGTCCAACAAATATGCTCAAACCTTACATATGATTTGAGAAGGAAAAAGGAAGCAACATTTGTGCCCCAATTACTATTTTACTAAATTCCTTGTGACAGGTCACAACTACTCTCAGCCCAGATCATATTCACAGTACAGTTTCACATTACAGTAGCCAAAATAAACTTGCTGCTTTCAAAATGGAAGGAACTCAACCCTGCTTCCTCTTCCCTGTTCTTCACTACCAACTCTCCTTCCTGCAGCACTTTTCAAAATATTCTGATGTGCACCCAACAAGGAGATAAACCAGTTCAACTTCCTAATGCACTGAATTGTATTTACTTCACTTTACCAGGGCTATCTTTATATCATTTTAGCAAATTAAGTCAGTTTCCTATGGGATCAGAAACTTACAGCTAGTGCAACATAAGAGGTGGGGAAAACAAATCTCTGCTTTCAGAAGAGACCAACTACTTTGACTCACAACATCTCAGGAAAGATCTAGCAAGAACATCCACAGACAATTACATATGTACTCTCTAAAAAGCAGCATCTGGGGCGTAGCAAGCAACTGTAACCAGAAGAGGACCCTGGCAGAGCAAAGTCCAAAAAGGCCTACAATACCAGCCTATGTATAAGTAAACTTCCACATTCAACCAGACACGAAATAATGCTGTGTAAATTCTGATGCTTAACTTCCCAAATTACTGTTCTGAAGTAACAATACTAAGTAAGATCAAATCTTAATGCACTGCTGCATGTATGAATCCCGTAACAGTCTATATTACCATAGCGGTGGTGCAACCTTTTGAGGCAGCCAAACCATTTTATTTTTAAAAAAGCATTTCCAACTAAGACTCTGATGATGATGATGATGATAATAATAATAATAACATCATGACAGTCATACCATTCCCTCATTCTCTTCTGGAAGAAGTCAATCTAAATTTGACTATGCTTTCAAGAAATTAATCCTAAAACCAAATTCAACACTTCGCCCGTTACTAAAGTTTATCAAGCAGCTGTAACTCAGGCAATTCAAATACTACATCAGTCATGGCTTCCCAGTAATTAAACCATCTATTCCTGTTTGAGGCAGGCTACCTGCACTTTTACTAAAGTAGATTAGGAACAGTTTAAAGCACACCAAAATAAATCACTTAAGCTAAAAGAAGTACTGTATTATCTGCACAAAACTTGCAGATTCTCTATTTAAGAACTCTTCAGTCAATCTCTTCTTTTCCTCAACTTGGGGCAGCAATGCAGATCATACATAAGTAACAGCAGAGAAGTTTGTGCTCGGGCTGCCTTCCTCTACAGAAGAGGACACGTACTCTCCCAGCACACTTGTGGATATAGCAGAGGGGGTTCAGGGCTTGCACTATCACTTTAACATTAACACTTCTATTATCAGGAGCTCTCTCTCCTTCTCTGTGCACGGCTGCTGCAGATGTGTGGGGCCAAGACACCAGCTCCACATCCCTGCTGGCTCCCTGCACAGCCATACCACACCCTGCGCCAGCTCCTTCCAGCAACATCTGCTTGAGATTTTTAACAGATTTGCTCATCAGTAAATGCAAGCGGGAGTGGCGTTTGCCAGAGTAGCAGCCACATATCCACTGATCACTTGCACAGTTGCTTAAATTGATGTGCAAATTAAAAAGGTATGTTCTTGCTAGGTATTTTTTTCCACATAAATTGATTATCAGAGAGTGCATACAATGCAGGCAATGCAAAGTACACAAATTTTCAGTTCAGGCACAGCCTAAAGTAAGTAACATTCAAATAACAGAGACAGGCACTGAATGTATCATTATGGGAAAACAGAGTCACTTAAAGAACGAGATCATCCTTTCTTCCCCCAAAGATGAGTCTACATACAGACTCACTGAAGCTTCAAATTAACTTTTCTCAGGTGTGCTACTGGTTTCAAAGATGTTACTGCCAGAAAACTTACTACATGACACTTCTGAACACTCATATTCAGAATACTCTCTATTTAACCAAATTCATTACAACTCATCTTCAGGAGGAGAGAAAAGACCACATTAACGTTGTGTCAATGACCACTTCAAAAATTACATCTTACTCTATGCTAGGACTTAAATGGTTTAGCTGACAAGAATTTTCTTAGTACAAGGTAAAAACAAAGTCAAAGCTTTGAGATGAATCCTGTCCCTGAAGGTTAGTTCATGTACGGAAAGCCATTTATATAAGGTGAAAGACTCCCCTTCCCCTTCCACAGAGCAGCAAGTTAAACTGCTCCTGTGAGATTTCATAACAGCCAAGAAAAGGCTATTTGTCATGGTTACACCCACTTCCTAACTCAACATAAAATTAAGAAATATACTAAGAATTCACCAAGATTAACTTATCCATGAAACTGTGTCAAACTTCCTGCACAAAGTCTCCAACCCTGAAAGAGGTGGATATTAGACAAAATATACCTAACACCCACTGCAACAGAAGCTGGACACCTCTTTTTCAAATATTAAAGCCATTAATTATTTACATCCCAAATACTATATGGAGTTGTTTCTCAAACTGCAGACCATACCATCTTTTTCTCCTATTAAACTCCTCATATTCAGTTTGCAGAGAACAAATTGCTTGCGGAAAAAATTCCAATTTTCCTATCTCCCTTAATAAACTTACCAGAAAAACCTTAATCACCTCAGTTCATCCTAAACAAAAGCTTAGCCTAGCATCCATTTCAAAAGATGAATCCTAATACAACTACAAAATTAAGTATAACCTCGTCCCCTGTGAACTCTCTTCAGTGTCACCAGCTCCCAGACATCTAAGTGAAGAAGTCAACACTGTTGCAGCTTATTTGAGAGAGGACTAATAATTACCACCAAGGTACAATATTAACCTACATTTTCAAAAACACTAGTTAAGAAGTATTTTCAGGTGATGAGTAGATGTGCTCAGGAACCCTCCGATTATCTGTGGTTCTACAGTGACTTTCTCCTCTTTTCTTTGAAGTGTTTTACCATTCTCACAGTTGCTGCATGAGTAAGTAGGATAACAAATTACACAGAAAACCTATTAAGACCTGTAGAACAGAATGACAGAAAATGCATCAAACCAAACTGCAAAAAACTACTTCCTCACATTTTGTTGACTACTTAAGAGCAGAGCAATACTTCAGGAGAAGGATGGTTTCCAAAAACACTTCACTGCCTTCACACAGCTACACTAATTATTAAACATAATGTATCAAATACTTGATTACAAAAATTCAACAGTGTCCTGTATCCTGAACACACAGGGACTGCACCATTAGATGCCTTGTGTTTTAAGTGATTATTCCTCAGATGCAGAACACAAATCCATTACTGAAAGCATACAATGCAGAATTATGATCCCAAAATCTGATTTTGAGAAACAACTATCATTCAGAACACAGACAGAAAAAAATCCTGACTGACCACCGGCTGCAGCTCAGACTCAAAAAAGTCTATAAAGTGAGAGAGGAAAGAAACATCACAGAGACGTAAGATGTTCCAAGATCCTAACTTCTATGAGTATGTGTATGAGAATTTAAGCTATCTAGATCCTGATCTACATTTACAGAATAGTAATAAGCAGCAATGCTACTCATAAAATTGAACTGGCATTTCCAGCACATGTGTGTGCCTCAATCCTATTTATGAATCATTCTGATTTCACTGCATTGCAAGTTCTGATACACAGCGATGACACTTTTAGTAAAATTATATTTATGAAGTTGAAATTTCTGACTTGAAGCTCAGATCAAGGAGTCACTTGATTTTTCAGAATAGTCACTACTTAACAGCACTTCTGCAGCTTTCTCCATATGTTAATTACCACACATTTGGAAGCTTCCTGTATCAAATAGTAGTTGTAAAAGCTGCTGCTGTGGTAAGAAGGAAAAAAATAAATTAAAACCGAGAAAGCATTATGAAGACTGAAGGGGACTCATATTTTATATCAATGTGTCAACAGAACAGGTAACATTAAAGAAAAAACAGATGAGCTCTCTCCCTTGGAGCAAAGTGTGATAATTACATGCTAAATGTTTTCTAAGGGCCTATCAACATAAAAAGAAAAAAAAAGAAAACCCACTGGGGTCCTTTCAAGTTCAAAGCCCTAGATCTCACTCCAAATCAAACGCAGTGCATGCAATAAGTGGAAGAACTTCTAGTACAGCATCATCTCTGTTTGTCACTCTAAAGGAAGATGGTCTACGCCAAATTTGAATGTAGTACTCATGGAGAAAGCAAATCAATCCTGTAGGAATGGCTAGGCCTTCTAGGAAGCAGGATTCTGTGAAACGTATTATCAGGCCAAAGGAAAAAAATACACTTCACACTAACACACTTCAGGTTTTGGACTGGTTTTATCTTTTCTTTTCCCTGTGTAAGCAGATAGATTATGCAGTTAGACAGAAACTCTGTCTTTAAAACTACCTATTTTCCTCATCATACACTCTCAAATCTCACCTATTTTAAGAGGCATCTCAGCAAAGACTGGTCTAGGAAAAGGGACCTAACTACAAACAACTGTGAAGAGAGTTGGACCCCGACCTACTCTGAAACCTGGCAGTATCAAAACCAGGCGAGTATAACCAAGAGCTCGTGCTTTTTAAAACTTACAAATATTTAAATATTGTTTAGAATTATCAAATAACATTTATCTTTAGTGTAAAAAGACTTCAGGTTTCTAACCAATGATGATTAAAGATCACGACTTATTCACATATAAATTTGTGAGAAATTAAAGACGAAGTTACAGGTTTTTAAGAATTCCTATAAAAAAGAGCAGAAGCAACATTTGCAAGCTATTACACATACCATTAGCAATTGCTGCAGAAGAAATATTTGACAGCCACACAGAGCTGTCAAATACACGTCAAACAGTGAAGAAAATTTGGTTCATGGATTAATTTTCTCCCAAGCACTCCAGTTTCTCCTCAGTCTGCAATTTCTCTCTCCCAATCCTACACAAAGTTAGCTGCGTGGTTTCCAGACTGGCAGCTGTCATCCTCATCTCAGCCAAGCCGCACACCATCAGTGATTTGGAGATCGGGCCTCCTTTTGTATCTAACACCCGGTGCGTGAGCAGGGGAAGGCAGCGCACACCGGCGCTGCGTGTGACAGCGCTGCCGCCTTTATCCCCGCTCCCGTCATTCTCTCACACGCCGCGATCCCCCACCCGCATTGTCTGCCTCGCTCCATCCCTGATTAATATGGACACGTTCTCGCTCCTCCGCCAGGGATCCCCGGGAACCCACTTCCTCGGCCAGGGATCCGCGGGAACCCCCTTCCTCGGCCGGACGCCGGGATTTCCCTGGCCGGCCGGAGCCCCCGCCGGGCCCGCG
>VZTF01006132.1:223527-275023 GCA_013397755.1 Cnemophilus loriae | reverse complement strand
CGTGCGCCGCGACGGGGAAGGGGCGGGGCTTGACCGGCGCGCGCGGCGGCGCGCGTGCAAGCCCCGTGCTGACTGGCGCGCGCGGCTCCCTCCCCTGCCACTAAGCCCGCCGCCGATTGGCCCGGTGCGTCGGCCTCGCGGCGGGGCGCGATGACGTCATTGCGCGAGAGGGACGTAAAGCACCACGTGCCTCGCCCCGCTCTCTTCCCCCCTCCCCTGCCCTGGCGCGGCTCCTCGGCGGGGGGGGCCNTGGAGCGGCTCCTCGGCGGGCGGCGCGCGCGGCTTCCCCTGAGGCGCAGGGCGGGTGCGGAGCCGCTTCCCCTTGGCCGGAGCGGCTCCAGGGAGGAAGCGGGGGTGTGGGTGTGCGTGTGCGAGTCCCCATCGTGCGAGTCCCCAGGGGTACCCTGTTGGGGAGGACAGGGATTTCTCCCGATGCCCGCAGGTGCTTCAAACCCAGCGCCCGTCGGCACCCGCTCTCCGCGGCCGGTGCTGGCTCTGTCCTTTCCAGTTGCGTTTCTTGTTGCATTTCTAGTCAGTCCTCCCTGCAGCAGCCGCGATTTTTCACCATTTTTCGGGGAGGTTCACAGAATCGTTAGAGTTGGAAGGGACCTCTGGAGATCATCCAGTCCAACTCCTCTGCCAAGGCAGGGTCATCTGGAGCAGGTGGCATAGGAACGTGTCCAGGTGGGCTTGGAATGTCGCCAGAGAGGGAGCGACATCCCTGGGCAGCCTGTTCCGGTGCTTTGCCACTCTCAGCGTAACGCAGTTCTTCCTTATGTTGAGGTGGAACTTGTATTTCAGTTCATGGCCTTTAGTCCTCGTCCTATCGCTGGGCACCAGCAAAAAGTCTGGCACTATCCTCTTGACACATTCCTTTAAGATATTTATATCTGTTGATGCGGTCCCTTTTCAGTCTTCTCTAGACTAACCACTAGGTTGGTGGTGTATCAGAGTAAAAAGCTACCACGCTGTGAAGCTCCCAGTGCTGCTGGCCTTGCATGCCTTCCCTCTGGACAGGGTTTCACTGAACTATTCCAAGAGATTACACCTTGCCAATGGAGCTGTTTTTAACAAATTAGCATCTCAATGTACCGAAGGTTGAGTAGCAAACTCAATAAAACAGCCATTTGTTTCTATAGAAACTAAACACCTTAGCAGGGATTGTACCAAGCTTTGATTTTGGTGATTTTTTATTTAACTGGAATTTCCTGCTTTTGCAGCCTGCTCTTGCTTGTTTTCAGGAAATCAGAAATTTGGAAAACTGACTTGAAATTTTTTAGCATTTGAGGAATGATGGTAATCGCACGATAATGGTACTGAAAAACCTCTAGAACCTAGTTCAGTGAGTTAGAATTATTTTTTGAGTCTGTATAATCATAAACCCTAAAAATCTCAGTTTGTTCCTCCACTTTCAGACCATAAGGAATTTTGTAACTTCCCATCTTCCACTCCCCTTTCTTCCTAGGCTCTTTCTCCAGTACAGCTGAAAGGAGCTAATCCAAGAATCAGCTGATGCAGCTGCTTACTGCCCAAAGATTTGGAGAGTTTGTGAAGTTTTTTTCCCCAGCTATCATTAACATGAGGAAATGTCATAGAGAGAAGAAATATTCAATTGATGCATTCCAGATTTCTTAGATGAAGTTTCCCCGTATGTTCTGTTCTCAAGTGTCAGTGATACTCAAATGCCTTCAAGAATACAAATAAGTAGTTTAGCTTATCCTGGGAGGGAAATACTAACAGGTTTCTGGAAATCTACAAGGCATGGAATAGGACTCGTTCTGTTTGGTAGTGAGACAGTGCAGTAGCTGTGCTTTTAAAAACTAGTGGGTCCATGTTTACCCTTTTACTTTTTTTTCCTGTTAGGACAGAGCTTAGGGTTTATGGATTATTTAATTCTATGTTTGATTGTACCCAAGTTTGTTAGTTTTTTTCTGCTTTTTTTTTTTGTCCCAGCATAGTCTTTATGCTTTCCCTGAAAATATTTGTGGTATTTATCACAGTGAGAGATTCTCGTGAGCTGTGTTGACCTCAGTTATTTTATCAGAATCACTTGCGTGTTTTGATAACCACCTGAAAAGCCTTCCTTCTCAATTTGAATTTTTTTCCCAGACAAAAAAAATTAATATTTCCTTTTGGCAGTCGTTCTTCTTTTCCACTGAACAGTAGGAAGATGGGTCATGTGAATTCCCACAGAGCCCTTGTGAATGCTATCAAGAAGTTTTGGTAGGCTTTGGGAAGTTCCAGATATTTGTTTGCTTTTCTGTTCAAGATGTAGTTCTCCAAAGCATTTACATTTCCAAATGCTTTGACTTGTTCATTGGAATTCTCTAAGGGAATGGGCAGAAGGAAGAGATTTCCATTGCTCTCTTGCTTCCACCATTAACTCAGCCTTTAAAAGTTAATGGGTTATGGAAACCTGTTAGATACAGGAAAGGAGCTGGGAAAGCCCTAAGGGGGTGCACATCTGTTAGGCCTCAGCAGTCTGCTGAGGGCCATTTCCAAGCAATCCTTTTCTGTAGCTTTATTTACATTGTGTCTAAACCCCAGTTTTAGCCATTGCTCGTGGCTTTGCCAATGCAAACACTCAGCATGAGCAAAAATAAGAAAAAAATTTAAAATGGATTCCACTGGAACTTGTATTCACAGCCAGAATAAACTTGAGTAGTGCAAATGTCAGCTCTTGTTCACACGAAGAGTTTACACTGCTGTCTAAAACGGCAACTAAGCATAGGTGAGAGGACACAAAGCCAAGTTCTCAACTGATGAAACATCTGACACGAGTTTGGAATATGAAGGAAGTTCCAGCTCAGGGATGTGAGGCTGCATCTTACTGGTTGGCTTTTGCATTACCAGGAAGTGGCAGGCATTGAATACCTGCCTTGGCCACTGACGCAGTTCTTGGAAGATAATTGCGGGGGTTACAGCTTGATGGCCCTTTGATTATCTGAATTTGGCTTTAAATAGAACTGCTTTGTGATTGCAGAACTACTCATTCTTACAACTTGTGTTTTTTAAGAACTTCAAAATAGAAGATTTTTCCGAAGTTCTCTCAATTGCCCCAGTCTGTTGGATGTGAGCATCCAATACTGAAATGGTATTTAAAAATTCGCATTTGCCAAGTCATGAAAAAAACCCTTAAGAACCAAACCAGATTTTTTTTCTTTACAAAATAGATCTTTAAGACAACATTTTATGTCTTGGCCTAAGAAATTTGGCTCCCTACATTGCACAGCTCCTCCGTGTGTAGATAGTGCCATTTTCAGGTCTACAGGTAAAGCAGCAGCTTCCTTATGAAGGTGCAGCTATAAATACACCAACACCCAACCAGCAGAACAAGTTTCTTGCTGGTATATTTTCTGTGCATGAGTTTTGTCAACTTGGAAATACCATACAAAATAACCCCTGTGAGATCACTGCTGTCATGTCTGAAATTCAGTTTTGATGAGAGTCAGCGTTTCCTGAAGTTTTCAGACTGGTAGAAGCACATAGTTTGGCAAGGATCTCTGGAAGTCATCTTATCCAGCCTCCTGCTCCACAAACGTTCAGTTCCAGTGAATCAGGAACTTTCACATCAGAAAAAGCTTCTGAATAATATTCACTGGGACAGAATTATTCCCAGCTGCTTGCTACTTGGCAGCTGCAGGCCTGGTGGATTACACAGAAGTCTGTTAGTTCTGACGGGAGAGGATCTGCTAAAGATGGGAGGATTGGGGTAAGAGGACTGCAAAGGACTTTGCTCTGTAAACAGTGGGAGCAGATGCCAGCAAGTGTACTACAGGCAGTGCTGCCTGCGGCTGATGAGACATGCAAAAGTCAGGGAAGAGGCCCTGAGTAGAAGTAAAGGCTTCAGGCAGTGAAGGAGAGCTCCAGAATGCACTTTCCAGGTTGTTAACTCCAGATGTCAACAGAGATGATATCAGGCTGGCACTGTAAGATTGTATTTTGCTCTGGAAGAAATGAGGCCAGCATTCCTGGAAATGTCAGGCAAGAATGCTGTGCAGAAAACTGAAGTTTCTAGATTGTTCCCAGGGCTGAAAAGAAGTTCCTATCATGAGCAGCAAAGTACATGGCAAGGTTTCCATCACTTCATGCCACAGACTGAAGCAATGCAGGTCCCTCGCTGCCTCTTCCCTTGCCTCTGTCTAGGTATAGTGTGCGAGTAGTTTCTTGGGGGCTGGGAACCTCAGGCTTTTAAACTACATCCTTGTGTTTTGCAACACAAGTTGCATAGTTTGCAAGTTAACACTAGAAATCAGACAATTCTATCTGAGCACTGCACTGCCGGCTGTTTCCTTTCTGCTGTCCTGGGCAATGTTTTGTCATGCTCATGTCCCAAGTTGTTATAGCCTGATTTTTTTATACATTGCTTAAATTTCATGACAGCTGAAATTCCATCTTGATGTCAGATACTGAGTGTTTATAGTATCTTATTTTCTAACTTATACCTGGCTATGAAGTAAAGAGGTCACTGTAATAGAAAAACCATTTGTCTTCTGCACAAAATGATGCTAGTGTTGGTTTGTTTTGTATTATGAAGTATTGTTTAAGGCCACAAAAGCAGTAAGGTTCAGAGCTGATGAAAACTCGTTTTCCATGGAACTTTTCTTACAGTAGATTTTTCAATGTCTAATAGTGCACATACCATTTCTCTCTGCCCTGAGATTCTTCAGTGACTGAAAAAAAGTTGAGCTCTGCTTTGATCTTTATCTTTGCCCTAGCTGCACTACTAGGTGGTTCTCCTGCTGCCTCTCCAATGCTTGGGTCAATTAAGCTAACAGAGACCTCTGAGACCAGAAATTTGTGTCAAAATTTGGCGGAGACTCAGATATTCAGAAGTGAATATGGTGAGCTTTGACACACAGCCTGCAGATACAACACTTGCTACTGGACTGAAATACGTCTGTTTAGAATCAGGCAATACTGCAGATGCCTGATCTCCCCTCTCCTCCTGTGTCTGATCTACTCTGCATTTCCTCTCTTCAGCTCTGCAGTGAAGGACTCCAGGGATAGAAATTAGAATTCTGCAAGAAGTTTAGCCTGCAAGAAAGCTAGAGAGGAACTTTCTACAAAGGCACATAGTAATGGCTTTGCACTAGAAGAGGGCAGATTTAGATGTGAGATGAGGTAGAAATTATTCAGTGTGAAGGTGGTGATGCGCTGGAGCAGGCTGCCCAGAGAAGCTGTGGATGCCTCATCCCTGGAAGTGTGCAAGACCAGGTTGAATGGGGCTTTGAGCAACCTGGTCTAGTGGAAGGATGTCTCTGCTCATGGCAAGGAGTTGGAACTAGGTGATCTTTAAGGTCCCTTCCAACCCAAATAATTCAAGGAACCTAAGTTTCTCCTTTCTTTCCTATACAGTATGGTTTGCTTTCTCTGTATAGGGGTGTTGGCACAACATGTCTGGGATCAAAGTGAGATCTCTGCCAAGTGTTTGGTGGAGTTTGTAGATCCACCAGTACCTTGTGGACTGAGATTTTGACACTCGCTTCTCACCACAGTTGTAGCCCCTTACTTGCGTCTTTCTCTTCTAGCTCCTACAGAGACACTTCTGATCATCTATTCCTTCTGATTGGGCATCTAGGATATCTTTTCTATTCTTTGTCCAGGCCCCACCACTAAGTTTACATGATCACTTTTTGATGTGTAGACCAGACCTGTCCGCTGACAAATGCAGCTGAGCATGACAAGAGGAGCTCACCAGGCATCCTGGGTGCTGTGCAGAAGCTGAGGGAACAGAGGCTGTGGGCAGCCCCTTGTGTGACTGTCCCTGTAAGATGGCATGGGCAGAGCTGGCGTGCACAGTGTACATGGTGGGTGTATCTCTGAGACTTTGTGTCACCCGCACAGGTGTTCCTGTGCAGGAACTGTAAAAGAGAGTTGTGTTCTTTTGTATCAGAGCAGCTTCCTGTAAGTTCCTGGTAAGGAAAGACAGAATTTGTTTGAACTTTAGCAACCTTAAAGATGGGCATATGTTCCTAGGGCTTTGTCTGGGTTCCCTATGGAATTGCCTTCTCCTTCTTATCTGTCTGCAGGCTGTCAAGGGAGTCCAGGTGATTAACTAGGACAAGAAAAGGATTTTTTATTTTCCTATTAGTTTCATTTGATTGGGTTAGCTACTGTTGTCTTAACCATATTTACCTTCAAAAGTGGCAGTTTTGAAAAAAAAAATCACCATTATAAAATGTGTGGGTGAAATGCATTCACAGCAATAGTTCTGCGTGGCCTTGATTCATGTACTGCCTTCTGAAATTATTGAAGAGTAAATTTGTTTCTGGCAGGGAAAGGAGTGGAGACCTTCCAGGTCAAAAGCAAGTGAATTATTCCATGGACTCCCATGGGGCCAGGATTTACCTTTCAGCATACATACTTTCAGCCTACTTTTTAGCTGCCGTTCCTGTGTCATTAAATAGCCATTTGTCATGGATGGCTATTTATAATATAGGAAGAAATAGTAGATAGTTCTTGGGTTTTAATTCCCCCTGAAAAAAATACTAAAATGTAAACATTTCCAGAGAAGTCCAGAGTAGCACAAAACAGTGGGTGCCAAGTGCCCAGCCATCCCCTTTTTGAGGGTGGTTTTGTTGGCCAGCTCTAGCTGTTCCTCATGGACTGAACATCCATAGCTTTCCCAGAGATAATTAAGCACTTTGGGAGCAGAGTCTTCCATTTGGTTTCACCCCAAAAGAGGCCAGGTTGTGTGTTCTCGGGCTGCTCCACAACGTCAAACAGAAGATGGTGAGAGGAAGATGAGTTTTGAGACCAAACTGCCGATTTGAACAATAGCATGGGCACACAGAGAGAAAACTGAGCTGCTTGTAAAATAGCTCCAAAGCAGCCTCCATTTACGGCTGGCACTTTAAGCAAACCAGAGGCTGTGTCATTTGAGAAGTGGCTTATAAACAGTGGCTGTTCAGGAGAAATTTGGCCCATGCAAAATGAGTGTACGCAGAGGCTACAAATCTACCATCTCTTCTGAAATATCTCTTCCATATTTCAGCAGTTGGAGGTTCGCATCAGGAGGTGCTGGCAAAGTGTCAGGCACAGCCCATTCCCTTTAAATGATGGGTTTTACTTCCAGAGAAGATTGCACGTTCTGCTAAAAATCTTATGAGCTTTTTTCTTTTTTGTTTCCCCCCTTTCAATCACTAGGGACATTCACATAGAACAGGATGGTTGTTTTTTACTGTTCTTCCATGTCCCTGTAGCGTCTTCCCTAGCTGAGAACACAGTTGCGGTGGGTCTTGCAATCAGTCACAGAAGTGATTAAATGTCAGAAAAGTACATGTTAAATTCCTGTGAAGAGAGGCACCTGGCAGTCCCACGAAATAGGATTTTTATGGTGATAGTGCTTCAGTACTGAAAGGCAGAAAAAAACTTGCAACGGAGACAGTGGTCAATGGGAGATGCAGCACACGAAGACTGTGCTGGAAACTGCTTTGGCAGTTAACATTTAGCTTCATTGAAACTAATGGAGGAAAGAAAATATGAATAAATAGTCTGGAAGGTTTTTCTTCCATTGCAGTTAAGAGTAAAGGGACACAAGTAACTGATGGCTGAACATTTTACTGTGAATAACAGCAATTGCAACACTGTTGTATATGCCTGCATATGTGTTGGTGAGCATCTTTCTATAGACAGGCAGGTAGTTGACACAAAACTGCTGGCGGATTTGCAAATTCCAAATTACTTGCTACTAACTGAACATACAGGTAGTTTTACTTGCCTTTTGCTGTGAACTGAAACTTTAATTATTGGGGCTTAAATGTTTAATACTGTATATCTACTTTGTCTGATTTTTAACAAAAGTGTCAAGCAAAAGGTTTAGATATTGCAAAATAGGAAAGGAGAAAAAATATGGCCCTAAGTTATCTTTGAAACATTTTCATGAAAACTGTAATGCCACTAGAATCTGAAGGAGGGCAGTCAGTATATTATCACTTGCAGGAAACTTCAAAGTTTGAATTTGGGTTATGAGCACTGGGCAAAAGAAAAACTGAACTAAACAAGCCAGGTAGAAACTTGTTAGCATTTGACAGATCTGTTCACTCATGATTACGTACTTATACTTGGCCTTTTCCCCCCGTACAGTTTGTACAACCTACCTAGACCCAGCTAAATTTGCCTAAAGTTTTCCCTGTCACCGTGCCTTCCAGCTGGCAGGAGAGCCCCTTGGCTGCTCCCCTGGGCAGAATGCCTGCTGGGCACACTGCTGGGGCAGAGCTGGTGTCCATTGGGAAATGTCTTCTTGTGTCACCTAGCTTTTGGGACTACAGAGGCAAGAGCACAAATACATTGGTTTGGGATATCCTATTTAGAAATGCTGTTCATTTTTAATGCACAAGTTACAGGTTTTTGCCTGAGGAATGTACAGAAGTTTATAGTATGTGAGGCACTAGGGCAGGAGTTCAAATGGACTTCAGTCATAATGACAGGCAACTTATCCATTTGGTTTCTTATTTCCTAGGATTTATTCTGCTGTTCTGATAAGCTCTGATTTAAAACACACTGAAGTGCCAGTGCAGGCTAATAGCCCCATCTCCTACACTGAAACACATCACTGGGAGTAGAAGACACTGTGCTTTGTATCTGTCTCCCAGGGTGAGGGAGAGAACAGCTGAGAGGTTTGGGGCTCTGCCCACAAAGACCACCTCACAGGCTGTCAGCTGAATTTGGAGTGGGAATCAGATTGCAGAAAACAGATACCTGAATTTAAGTGTCTAATCTCCCACGCTAGGCAGCGGAGACTTGGTTATGGCACTCAATGGAGCTGGGAGTGTGAATCATTTGAGGAAATGTAGGTATCCATCCTCTGTGGAGCTGAATCCTTCCTGGCAGTGGGAGGTGGGACACTGAGCTCGTACCAGTGTGTCGACACCTCAGGGTACACAGCTACAGCCTGGAAGCCCATCCCTGGTAAGGATGCGCTGATGACAGGGATTCAGTCTCCAGTTGCTGCATTGTTTCTGCAGCTTAATGAGAGGGGCGGGCTGGACCCCCCTGGCAAAGGCTGGAGCTGCAGAGCCCTCCGGAGAGTCGGAGCATGTGTAGGCAAGCTTCATCCTTCTGTGAGGGGTGGGTGAGCACATTAGACCTTATTTAGGTAGTCAAAATGGCACTCAAGGCTGTGCAATAAAGAAACAACATCCCTCTGTTAAAATTATTTTTACAATCTCTATTGTCGAGTTCAGACAAATAGACTTAACCAAGCCTTCTTAGGATATGAAACATTAGTATCTACCGCTTATGTCTGAAGCTATGTTTTAAATTTTATTTTCCAGACAAAAGAGTAATCTAAAATTATGCAAATGAGCTGCCAAAGCAAGGCATTATGCAGATTTGTGAGGCAGGCAGCAGAGTGTTAACCCTTGGTGCTGCAGCTTGCTGCGGAGGGAGTGCTGCTGTAGCATCTCTGCGTGAATTCCTTCCAGCCCTTGTGCTCTTTAATTACAACACTCCTGTGGCAGGGCCTGGGGTGTGAGGCTCACCCCCATTGGCAAGTGGATTTAGGTGGATGGAGGAGGTGTGTTTGCTGCATTGTTCGCCTCATAGTCCTGCCCGGCACAAGCTGTACCCAAATCTGGCCTGGGCATCTCAGAAAAGACAAGCGTTGTAACTGTCATCGGTGGTTTCATACGAGTTGTTTCCAGAATACTTGAAGAGACTGTCATGGGAGAAATATTAAATTGCTTTTCAAATGTCAGCAGTGCAGTAACACTTTAAAAGCAATTGATATTGTCAGCTATAAGTCCTCTAGCTTGCTGGGCTGGATAGTATACACAAGATGCACTAGCAGCCTTGACTTTCTGTAGAGGAAAGGTATTAAAAGAACTCCATGTTGTGCTAATTTGTGGATTCAATAGCTCATTATCCCACTCAGCTATAAAGGTGGTGGGAATAACTCTCAGTCAGGAACAGATGGGTTTTGATAGAAATCTGAGGTCTGACCTGCTCTGGAAATTTGTCCTGATCTCTGCAACTGATGCCAACAGCTGACATAGGCACACTGGTGCAAGCACTAGTGCTGAGCAAGAAATCTAATGTTTTGTAGCAGTAAAGTTTGGCAAATGGCAAGAGCAGGCAAACCCCCAGCATGCACAAGGATGCAAGTGCAGCTGATCTCTAATGGAGGTGCCTGATGTTGAGTTAAAATAGTGGCAGCCAAGCCTGGGGAAAGAGCTAGAGAGTTCACATCGGGCAGTTTTGGAAGGCCTGAGTTTGTGCCTCGGTCGTGCCCATGTGGGATGCCAAGCCCTGTGAATATGAGATTTGTTCAGCATCAGGCAGGGATGGATCCTGGTGAGGGCAGGAAGGAGTCTGGCTGCAGTATGGGGGGACTTGAATCCACATTTCCTTCTGCACTCCAGTTCATAGAATCATACAATAGAATCATACAACCATTGTTGTTCATGGCTCTCTATGAGAGAGCTTACAGAGCAGTGCAGGTTCCAAGGAAAACACCAAGAATATGTATTTCTGTAGTGAATTACTTCAGTAGCAAACAATGTCTCAGTGCTGCTCCAGGACACAGAGGTAATCTGGGTTTCTCTCTTCCACCCTCTTACACCCAACCCTTTAAAGTTTTCTCCACTCACCAAATTGCTTCCTCATTTTCTTTCTAGTTAAAGGTGTCATTTCAAGCTGCCTGTCAGAGCTGCCTGTCTCAGCCAGTACACGATACTGAATAAACAGTTCAATATGTTCAAACCTGGATGCTATCGGTGAATTTACAGGCTTAAAACCTATGGCCGTTTTTAAACTGGATACACATGCATGCGCACAAAGGTTAGCTCAGTTTAGCTACTTTGGTTTTGCTTGTTCTTAAGAGCATTTTTGGCTCAAAAATATGATGTCTCTCACGTATTTGGAAAGAGTTGTCCAAAGCACATGATCAACATCTGTTGGTTTCGATATGACAGAGGAGCTATGTAAGAGATGCAGAGATCAGAGAATACATTGCTGTTGTGTATATTTGTTTTTAAATTTGGATTTTCTGTTTTAAATTTGGAGTTTTTCTATTGCTCAGCAATTTAAGCAATGGGCTGATGGTCTGGTTAGTAAAAAAAAAGCATGAAACCCACTTACATTGGTTCAGGTTTTGTTAGTTTTGGAAGAAAAGGATATAAGGATAAAAAGCTGAAAAGGACATAAATCAGACACTGCTGCTGTACTGCTGATGCCTGGCCAGCTTAAAAGAAGTAAACTAGTTTAAATAGGCAGAAACACTGTTTTATGATGGCAAACAACAAAACTGAGCACAAAGACCATGGAAGGAATTTGCTAGGAAACCTCTACGGTGCTCTGGAAAAGTTTTGCAGCGCAGGCACCTATAAGAGAGTTGTCACCACCTGCCAGTCTGGGCATTTCCTAAAAACAGGGGTGTAAAATTGAAGTACACATTGATTTCTATAAATGCAGCACCAGGAAATGCCTTACAGCTCATTTTAAATCAGTGCAGCTTCAGGGGACTGTAAGCTGTTCCCAGAAACATTTCTGAAGACTCAACACTAAGGTCTTGTCCACAGTAACACTGAAGCCCTGCCTTCTGTGTCCAGGCAAGGTCTGCCCAGACTGCACTCGTCTTGATTAGATTCTTAGCAAAGATCTTTGCATCTGTGAGCTCTAACCTTGCCCATGCTGAGATTTCAATCAGGTAAATGGTAAGCTAGACTAGCCCTCTGCAGGCACAGCCATGGAATCTTTTCTCTTTTGCACTGAGCCGCAGGGTGGTTTTGCCAGCAGAGATTTCCTGCAGGCATGCTGCCACCTCAGGTGGGTTCTCTGCATGGGGATGCTTCAGAAAGTTGAGGTGCATCAATCAAAAATTTTACAACTGCAGATCCACAGTGTCAGTGTGCACATGTTAAAACCCCAATTTCTGCACCAAGTAGTAGTAATTATGATGATATCTTAATGATGATATCTTAATCCTTTTAACACTTGATTTCTTTTGTAAGCTACTTCATAGTTTAACCATTTAAGCCCATTTCTGTGAGGAAACTGGTAGGTAAAAGTTTGGGGAATCACCTGGGACCACATTTTTCTTTCATCATGAAGTCATCTGTCAGTGAAGCTCATGACTGGGCTTAAGACAGGCAATGTCTATCAGGGATTGCTAGGATTGCTTGTCTACACACTTCCTTGGTAGCTTTTTGCAAAAATGGGCGATATGAGGTACAATGATGGAGGAATGGCTGCTGTGAGCACAATGAACAGAGCTGTGAAATTTCTAGTCTGTGAAATTCCCTTTGTATGGGAACCCCCTGAAGGTGTGTCACCAGCAAACTCCTGCCTGCCACCACCTGTCCTTGTTATATTGTTTATTCTGCACTCCTCCCTGCCCACCTGGCAAATCGACCCATCATGCTAAAAGCCATTAGCACTTAGAAGGTGGACAAGGGGATTTCCTGCTCCTTCAAAGATAAGCAATAAATTAAGATAAATAAGAAATACATATTAAACCTGAGGATACTCCTTTAAAGAAAGATTCCTTTTATAACAATGGGGTTCATTCCACAACAAAGAAGGCACTCCAGAGAAGATGTGATGCTGCTATGCAATACTGATACATGAAGTATGGCTCTTACAGGATTTTCCATTCTAGTCTATCTAGTCCGCTGACACATAAAAAAAATCCAGATCTTCAGTTTAACTTAAAAAAACCCAAACCTCTTAGGAAATCCTTTTTTACATAACATATAATTAACGTATGGAATCAGCACTGGATATTCCTGACAGGTTTAGACTAGCTCGGCACTTGATTGTCTAGCAGCCTTTGTGAGCTGCGTCCCTGTGAGATGCTATGGGAGGGAGGGCTCCAAAACTGTCTATAAAGGCAGGAACTCAGCTGTTAAGTAAAAGAAAAGCCTTTAGTTTCTGGAGCAAGAAAACTATGCGAGAGCTAAAGCAACATCTGGAGGTTTCTTGGTTCAAAGAAGGTTTTTCTGCATTTCAGAAAGGATTATGTGCATGCACAGAAAGCATTTCCAGTGGTGTTACTGGAGTAAGGTCACATCCAAAGACTCTCAGATTCCACACTTGGTGACTCAGAAAGCAGCACCCACATCGCATGCTCTTACAGCAGTGGTGTCCACACCTGAGGAAGGTCCCTGCACCTTCCCTATGGTAAGTGAGAAGAAATGAGGACCCAACAGACTCAGTTATATAGCTGCTGATAGGAATAGCTGAGTCCTAGCAGCACCTCTCTCCTTTGTTAGCTGTGGAGAAGATTTAGAGGGGAGTGGATGTGTTTGCTGTAGGTTTGAAGAGGTTTGAAGAGGGTGAAGCCCATCAAGGTGCCTGCTGACTGCAGCTGGGGAGCTATCTGCTTTCCCTGCTCTGAAGGCAGAGCCACCCCAGATGGAGTGCTGGGAGACTTGCAGGTTCCACTTGGATGACTGAAGCAGGCATCTCCTGCAGCTGTCCGTCCTGCCCCTTTGGTAGGCACAGTTGCTCTGAAGCAAGGATGTGCTCCTGCTGTGAATCATCTCCTCAGCCACACGAGTCAATGTGTCACTACGTCTCTTGGTCTCTGTGCTTACCACAGCCGTGGGCCCAAGACTGGTGCAGAGCAGACAGGACCTGGGCAGGTCTTGCTCAGATGCAGGGCAGCTGAGTAGTGAGGAGAAACAGGAAAGGCAAGTTCAAAGGCAGGTGTGACACAAAGAAAAAGGTGACATATTAACACCAAGCCAGCAGGTCCAGCCCACTGGTGTCCACTGGACCCCTCCCATCAGGATATGCTATGGCAACACCGTATCTCCAGCTGGAAATGAGAAGGTGTCTTCCCCAAAGTATCCAGCACAGGCAGGACTGTTAGAGGCAGGATTCCAGAGCAAACCTAAGCCTTGCTCATCACCACAACATCCTTGTGCACAGGTAATTGCTTCTTCCAAAGCAGCAGCCCTCACAGACCTGAGCCTGGGAGGTGCAAAGCATCTGGGTCATCTCAGAGATCAATGCTTCTGAAATATGGTGTGATTGTTACGGTTCATCAAAGCACAGGCTTCGCTTTAAACTCCTCAGTCATACAAGTAGTTACTGTCTGACCCTGTCTCACACCCTAACAGTGTTGCCAAAGGAGGAGGGAAAGAATTGAAATTTTACACCGTGGCATATGGAGCGATTCAGAATTCTTCTAAAATGGAGATGGTGAGAACGTTTTTGTCAGGTCTTTGATCCCTTTCAAAAATAGGACCCCCTGGATGTGGTTAGAGAGGGCTCATGCTGTGAGCTGGAATTTTTGTAATCACTGCTGACTGGAACTGCCTGTCTGTCTGATTCGTGCATTTTTCCAGTCTGTTTTATAATACAATCAAATTGTTGTTCCCACATTGTAAGAGATACTTCACAAGATTCTTGGGAGAGGACACCAAGCTCCAAGGCTAATTCATTTTTCCTCTCAAAAAAGAATTTTTCCATTTTTATTTCTTAAAATATTTAATTTTATAATTACTCACAGAGGCTGAAAATTGATTCGACAAATCTTGGGTAATCTCCAGGTGTTCCCCAAGTTGGAAACCAGCAATTGAAAAGAGAAAAAAAAATAGACTAAAAGAAAAATTCATAAGTTGAGGAACTTCTTATTTCATGATACTTAAGTGGTGAAACATCTCTTGTAGAGTGGCACGTCAGGATGTATTTCCAGGTAGATGTTTGCATCCCTGTGAGTGGCCCTAAACCACTGCAGAAACAAGATAATAGAAGCCCTTCAATTTTAGTCACCAACCTTATTTACCTCTGCTCTGAGGATACTGTAGATAAAACCTCTGAGACCTTAGGATAGACTTACTGAAGAAAGTAAGGCTGGCACACCTGTTTCACCATGCTTAGTGCCATCAGGGAGGACCTGTAAGCTCACAGCTCATTCTTCTGGGCTACTGCTGTTGCTGCAGCTTGCCAAGGAGATTCTCAGTGCAAACAAGAACTATTCATCCCTCTTTAAACAGGGAAGAATGAAAAGGAAGGCAAAATTAGGATTGGGGTTTTCTTGTCATCACAAGAGCCTATGCCTTGTTCCATCCATGTGGAGAAAAGCTGTCGCAGAAATGATGGGAGGCTGGTGGTGAGACCTGACTGCCAAAGGAAGACACTGCTAGTAGCCTGGAGTGTACAGCTGATGTTGATGAGTAGAATAAATTTAATTGGTAACTCATTTCTTATTAAAACTGACATTGTTTTTTTCTTCCTAGCAGAACAGACAGGAGTGGAAATGTTTCACATAATCACAGATTTCACTGAAACTTTGACAGCATTATCAAGCACCTTTTATCCTTTTTGATTTTATATGAATCCCATAAAACATCCGAACACCAGGATGTAAACAAAGGACTTCAATAAGCTTAGTTTTGATATTTCTATGAAGTTCCAAATTTGGAATGAAAGGAGGTGTGAAATAATCCGCTCTCCCAAGAAAACGTGACATCTCACACAGCTCTAACCATTCTTGCGTAAGTCTCAAGGAGCCCAGTGATCTCTGCTGGTGGACAAGTCTCCTCCTGCACTCAATGATGCTGCAAAACATCCAGCACACCTGCCACAAAGAGAATTCTCATTCACATCCTATTGGATGCTCAGGGTCACCTTCCAGGGCAGCAGCACCAATTGCCAATACCGACTTTTGGGGAAGTACTTTCTGAAGCACACTAATGGAAATGTAGAGGTCTTCTCTTACTGCTCAAGTAACCTGGACACATCTCTGACAAGTGGGTAGGCCTTACCTTCATCCTTTAGAAGAGAAAACGAAAGGCACATGCAAACTATTTTCTGTTGAAGAGAACATATGAATGCTGAAGAAATGAGAGAGTTCTTGTTAAAAGAGAGATCTCTCATATTGCACTACCACATTGATTTCTACTCCTGCAGCAAAACTGAGTTTCATTTGTACAGGACTCCCCTGGACAGAAGCAGATACCAGAGTATTGACTAACAAAATAGAATGCACTTTTTTTGTAGCAAATAACATTTTGTTTGCACTTGGGTGGACAAGATACCTACAATGGAAGAACAAGACCCAGTAGATACATTACACACTGAACTACACAGGCACCAGTGGCTCTTGGTACTTGTTCTCAAATGGGGGTTTGTACCCAGGGTGTTGTGCATAGCTGGCTAATGCCACCTATCTTGTTCATTCGCCTGAGAACTAGAAACCACAAATAATGACCATTTTCAGCTACTCCACAATTTACATCTCTTCTGGGTGCTCAGTTATCTGAGCTATTTGTACTAAATGCGAAGAGTAGGAATACAGTAATATTGGCTGAAAACAAAAGCTGAAACAAGGGGATTTTCAGAGCAGCTTTAGGGCCTGAAAACTGCTGTAGTCCTCCTAGTTTTGCTACAGAAAGGTGGTATGGAGTCCTAGAAATTACTCTGGTTGTGACAGAGAAAAAAATTTCAATTTATCAGCAGGCTGCTCTCTTTAAGCATTGCAGCAGCTTTCAGAGACTACCATTGGGAAGAGAGACTGGCTTGATGAAGGGAGGGAGGAGCTCTCCCATTGCATCACCCCTCCAAACGTGCAGAATGGCAAGCAGCTGCTGCAAGCCCAGGCAGTCTGCACTGCCCCATGGGCCAGGCCAGGCCCTCACGTGAATTAGCACCACTGACATTCCGTGACAGGCACAACACAGGCTTTTGCTCTCCACGGCATGGTGCTGCAGGATGTTTTGGTCAAGATCCTGTGTACACATGGATAAAGCATCTTTAGCAATGATGCTGGGTAGCATGGTGCCCTGGAGTACGCTGGGGAAAGACCTGTCACTGCTTTAATTACATGCAGAGCTAGAGTGAATAATACCATGGGCAGGTCAGGAATTGATTAACTAGTTTGCTGTAAAAGGGAAGGATACCATTCTTTTTCTTCCACCTGGCCTGTTTAGACCAGACCTTGTTAGGAAGAAATACATTTATTCACTTAGGTGTAAGAAAATATGGTTGTGCCTCTCAGATCCCCACCACTATGTGCCAGTTGGAGAGCAGGAGTGGGAGAGAGCCCAGGATAATGCAGGAACATTATTTGTTAGGAAGACATGTTAGGACAGCACTAGGAAAACAAGGAAAAGACAACTCTTTTAAAGTTGACTAAGCATCAGTGTGTCTGAGCAGCAGCTTGAGGAATCAGTGCAAAATATTTGATGAATAATTTAAATTTGAATTGAAGGAATTCAATTACTCCATTACGAGTTTCAAGTGGAGAAAGAATTCCTTGAGGAAAGATGTAAAAAGCAGTTATTGATATAACATGAATATATTTTCCTATGAAAGTTAAAGAGTGTTAAATATGTTGGTAAAACCAAGAGAATATCAAAGGATGTCTCAGTTACATAAACAGTGTGTTGGCAATCCAGAAATACCATCCCCAGGAGTTAATTCCACAGGTTTATATGGGAAGTCAATGCCACTCCAAGGAGCAGGAGGCTGAGCTGGAGCCTGACACTCTGGGTCTGCTCCAAGCCTTTCAGCAATACTTGGCTGGACACATAGGTGCACAGTTACATGGCTAATTACTTCTCTTCCGACTGGAAATTAGAAGAGGAGAAAATTATCATTATTATCCATTTGAGCACATGGTTACCTGAGTGCAGTGTGTGGCTATAGTGCTCTGTATGCAATTGCACTCTCGGTTAAACAACACCTGGCTTTCTGTCTGGGGGTTGGTCCAGACTCAGCTTCAAGTGATATCCTTATGTCCCACTTAAGAAGGTGAGTTGGGTGTTAAGAGATTCTGGCTGATACCTGTAAATCAGTGCTTCAGACACTGTCAAAACCTGATAGGTCTGCAAATATGTTGACCACACTCTGAACTGATCTGTACTTGCTGAACTTGATGTGTTCTTGCTCAAAAGAGACCGAGAGAAACCTTGAAAGAATGGTTAATTCAGGCATTGTGTTTGAAAGGGCAAAGAAGACAGCAGTGCTTCCAGCCCTGGGAGTTAGATTTTGGGGTTTTGGAGGTTTAGGGTTGGGGGTTTTGTTTGCTGGGGCTTTGCGGGGGTGTTTTGGGAGGTTTTTTTAGGGGCTTTTTTTTGAGTTTCAGGTCATGTGGAGTATCTTCAAGTCCGTCTCTGTGGACTCCCCTGGCAATTCAGTGGACTCTGTGGATTCAGTGGACTCTGAGTGGAGAGGTCCCTGGCTCTGCGCTGTGAGCGAGGGGAGACAGTTACACCTGACAGTAAGCAAGGAAGGACATCGTCCAGTTTCCATCTCTCCATTCTGCTTTTATGTTTCAGGAGCTTCTCAGCTTCATAGGTATCAGGAAGACCTTGACAGCCAGGGATGCTTAAGGAGCCAAAGAACCTATACTGTGTTTGACTTGTCTGTGTTGAGATGTTGTCTTTGAGGTTACTGTGGGAGTGACCTCACTCAAGACAACCTGTGAGACTGACAAGGGCTGGATCTGACATGGATGCTGTGGCACATGCATTCCTTCATCCTTCTCCTCATGCCAGGTCAGAGCTGACTGTGCAGACTCCCCGGAACTGCAGCAGATGTGAAAGAGGAGGATTTCCTATTCCATTGAGAAGTAAAGACAATTTCAAAACAGCACTTGCAAGTTAGGCTTATTAGTGGACTCACTTCCTTGACAGCCCCAAACATGAGGCCTGGTCTTAGCAGAAGTCAAAATTCACCTTGGCTTCACTGGGCAGGGACCTGCTTAAGCTGAAGCCTTCATCATACCCCAGTGGTGTTACCCTGTTGATTCTCCATGTCCCAGTAACAAGCAGCATCCGCATATCAGCATGCCACCAGCAGCTCCACATTGCATTCGCAGCACCAGATGACTTGCAGTGAAGGAGAAACACTAAGAAATCTTGTCTACCAGAGGGAGTACTGGAACTACCCCACCAGCAGCTGCAGTAACACACTGTGTGGCAGAAGTCCCTCCTTCTCCTAGAGAAACAGAGCTGAATTGGTTCTTGAAATGACAGACAGCACACCTTCAAGGTGGAGTTGATGTGTACTCGGAACAATTCTTATCCATCCATCTACCTTCTAAGAAGTGTTTGGTTCTCCTTTCAAGTGGGGCCAGCTAGGCAGACCCACAGAAATGTGAGTGCCACTTCCCTGTGCCTGAGAATCATCAGCTCCACAGTGGTGACACTGGCCAAGTCACAGGCACGAGGTTGGTTATTCTTCCAGTGTGGGCCCATAATTACCCATCCGTGCCCAGAAGGGCAGGCAAGCTCTCCCGCAGCTCACAGGAAATAATTACAGAGCAGCTCACCTTCCTGCAGTACAAAACTCTTCCTGATACATCCCAGAGGCACCAGCAGCATTACTCATAGTGGGTGACGTTTCCCAGCCTGATTCTCATGCCCTGGCTCAGCCATCCATCCCACTCCTATCTGAGGCTGGTCCAGCCCAGGACAGCACGCTGATGCAGGGGAGCTGGGGAGGAAGTGGAGGACATGGCTCTGGCTGTGGGAAGCAGCCTATCAAGAAATGCGTGTTTAACACATGGCAGATCAGCCTGCCTCAGGAGTGAGCTGTTTCTGTAAATCAAATAGCTTCTCGTGAGTCAGGAGCCCAACCCTTTATTAAAGAGTTGCACATTTTCAGAAATTGCTGTAATTCAGGGATTTTTATTGTTAACATTTGTTGGTTTTCATGTACCAGCCTGAGGTGGGATCTGACTCCTTAGAACTATTAAGACCATGGGTTTCTGTGTACTGCCAGCCCCTAAAGTGAGTGAAGGCCTGGAAAGGGATACCAGGCATTTGCCGAGAGAGAAAGATCGGTCCTTATTTTCTGAATGCTTTTGAGGTCCCCTTTCCTAAAAATGACATCCACAGACTGTAAGCTCTAGGGAGGCACTACTGGAAATGATCACATATGGCTGAGAATGCTGAAATTAAATTTGTAATACTCAGCTGGTGTAATCTGCAAACAGTGCTAAGTGGTAGAAAGAGGCAGCAACCACCTTCCAAAGGTCTTTCCAAGTACATATGATCTAGAGAGTCACTTGTCAGCCGCAGTGGTTGCCCACTTCTGCTCAGCCCCTAGGAAGTCACACTGAGGATGATCGCCACGCAGATCTTTATAGAAATTTCATAAACTATAAGATGAAAAATAATTATTGAGTTGTCTAGTCTAGCTACCCATCCATCTCTTGTAAGTGCAAAGTGAACGATTTGCAGCAGAAGACCAAAAGTTTAAAGCATGTGGGGGTAACGAAAAACAGCAATAGAAGCATGAAAAAGCTCTTTACCAACATCTAGTTATTGCTTAGCTGCTGCAGTAGTGGGAAACAAGGCTACAAATTACTTTCAGAGCTCTATATTTCCATTGTTTTAAAAACTACAGCCCATTTTTCAGAGCATTACAAAAACATCCTGCCTGCAGATAGGCTTTTATGTTTTTTAAACACTGATTGCAAACATAAGTGCAGGTATGTGGTTGGTGTGAGAGAGCCTTTGGGGATGAGCAGCTCCACACAGGGATGTTTCGGGAAGTCTCTGTAAACCGGTGTTGCCACTCCTGGATTAATTAATTCCACAGTGGGCACTCACTGACACAGTGTTTCATCTTTCCTGGGAGGTTTTGAGACACAGTAAGACAAGGCAAAGCACACACTGCTCCCAAGGCATGGCAATGCACGCCAAGAGCACTGCTGGAAACTGCGCTTCTGCCTGATGGGTGGGATGGGGGGCAGCAGAGGAGAGCAGAGCTTGGCAAGTACTGCTTGGTTGATTTGTGTCCATGCACGCCTGCTTATCCTACATATGGTCTGTGGTGATGCCCTCCGAAGTTATTTTGCATGCAGGTCCCTCTGCTCAGTGTTCTGCTTGCAGGCCATGCTGATGCTCTCCTGGTCTGGGGACAATCTCCCTGGATGAGCATGCCTGTGGGGAAAAGTTCACATCCTTTGGCATAAAGATGCATCCCATAGGAGGCAGCAACCTACGGGCACTCCTGCCTGTAGACCCTCCTCGCTCTCCTGTGGGTCACATGGCAAATCCTCAACCCCCCAGTTTCATGTGCCAGGAAGGTTTAACTTCAAATTATTTTTGAGCTGTTGCCTTCCCTGCAGAAATTTTGTTTTGATACACACCCTTGTGTTCAGCATCTTTGCTTTGTAGTGGCTCCTGTGGGGCCTACTGGTGTATCAGAAGGAAGACTGAGCTTGATGCTCAGTTCGAGTGATCTGCTCCAGACCTCATCTCTTCAGATTGGGCTTGGCAAACAAAACCCCCTCTGGGAAATAAAGGGTTCAGACTCACAAGGCGAGAGAGACCTCCTGAAGGACTCTTTCATGTAGAGCTGAAGAGAATAGAAGGTGTCAGAGTTTTAAAGACAAAATAGTGCCATCAGAGGGTTGTACAGGCTCCGTACAGGAGGGACCCTTCACATGTTGTCAGCCTTTGAATTCAGCTTTTAAATAAAGATTGGTCTTCAGACCAAGAGAGTGATGCTTTTTATGAGTGATAAAGCACAAAGCAGTTTATTTTTTTTATGGATGAAACTACTATTCAATATAAAATAAGCTGGCTCTTTTGATTTATTGATAAGCCAAATTCATATTTCACCTGGGGAAGATAACACATCATCTGGCTTGCCACTGGGCAGACGCCTGAGAGTCAAGGGTATTGGTGCTGCTGAGGCTGGGATTAGCTTCTGTGTCACAGGCCAGTCTGAGGGAATATGTCTTAGGCTCTAGCGCTTGTCAGAGGTGGTGGGATGGAAGCTGATGGTCAGTATTATTGTTGGGAATTGTGAGCAGCTATGCTGAAGCAACATTGTGAATGAAACTGCATGCGAGTCATGCTCCCCACAGCTCTGCTGCCCAACCACTGTGCACGTATCCCTGCCATGTCCAGCCCCCAGCATGTCCTGCTGCCATGGGCCCCCCTGGGCTCCGCTGGGCTGTGGCTGCGAGCTGCAGCAGGGGCTGCGGTTGTGCGTGGACCCGGCTGGGGTTCCCACGGTGACAGCAGAACTGTGGTGTCCTGGACCCATGATGTCATAAGGTGCCTGCTGGAAGGCTGCAAGAACACCTGCAGCTCTGCTCCACACTCACCACCAGATGAAACTCTCAGGGCATTGGAGTTTACTCTTGCCCTGACACACTTGGAGCGGGACAATGTCGGCACATTGTCACTTTCAGGAAGACACCATGCAGAACCTGAGGCAGATACAGAGGCAGATGAGGCTGCTGGACCTGCGCCTGCAACTGCTCCGAGAGAGGCTGTGTGCATCCCGCCTGCACAGGTTGGCCCTTCACTGCTGCTGCCTGCACCAGCCCAACACCCGGCCCCTGGGGAGAAGGGCCCTCACTTCAAGGCTGGATCTGGAGCGACGAACAGACAGGTAAGAGAGAGCTGCCTGCTTTCTGCAGACATCGGCAACCTTTAGGGTAGGATAAAGGGAGGTTTGACATTGCTATTAGGAGCAAAAGTGGAAACAGGTAAGTAGGATGGGAGCGAAATAGCCATTTTGGAGAAATAAATTGAAAGGAATACGGGAAGGTAAAGATTGTTCTCTTGTTTTAATTCCAGAAGGAAAAGACTTGGCATGATGTTGAACTCATCCCATAGTCAAAATCATTTGGCTTTGATTGACGTGAAGGGTTTTGACCCCAGGGACGTCACTGTAATTGTGAAAGACGGGAAGGTGACCGTGTCAGCAGAGCACAAGGAGGAGCACAACACCGCCATGGCAAAGACATGTAACTACAGAAAATTCTTGAAGGAATTCAGCCTGCCACCAGGGGTGAACGAGAATGAGGTGACCTACTCACTGGAATCCAAGAGCCTCACGGAGATTGAAACGGCACCCAAGGGCTGCCCTTATCACCACAACTACTGAGCTGCAGCAGGGAGCCGAACCCAGCCACAGTCATTCCTCTGCCTCACCCCTTTCTCCCCATCGGATTTAGGTCTGTCCCAATAACTGTGTGTCAGCAGCTTCTCTTACCTCTTTCACAAAAGAAGACAGCACTCTGAGCAGGTTGTGTGAGCCTCGTTTTGAAGGGGTTTGGTGGGCAAAAAGGGAACAGCCATCAGGAAAACACAAAGATGTTTATGGGCATACATGACTGTGGTCACTTTCTGGGTACTGAAGGCAGGGCTAAAGGTGGTGGATTCAGGGCATACCATCTCATGGATTTTAAAGGCTGAGAGTAACCACTTATGATCAGTCATGTTTCTGTAAGGACACTTCTCTCAATCCAACCTCTTCCATTTGAGCTCTAGGATATTTCTAGGAAGAAAATCTTGATGATAAACACCTTGAGGGGAAGAGCCTTCTCCCAAAAAAATCAAGCTGTACTCTTTGTTCCCTTGGTTTGGTTCCTGCAGAGACTGCCTGGCTGGGAAAATCTGTGGATGAAGGACAGAGAGCTTTTCCTTAGAAGAGTTGGGATTAGGGTAGGACACTTGCCATCTGAGGAGGGGATGACAGCATTTCATGCTGAATCAATGGCTCCAAAATAATAAGAAAACATTTTTCATGTTGGGAGATAGGGAGAATTGTAAGTATAATTGCTTGAAGGCAATTTTAACTTTGCTGCCCTGGCCTCAGCACTTGAGTATGCACTCGTATGGGAGGTAGCATTACCTCCCACTGCAGAAAGGTGTGTAACAGAACATACCTGGTGCCTGCATTTACCAGGTACCTGGGCCAGCATCTCCCCCTCAAGCACCACCTGGTTCAGGCTTCATGAGCACCTGGGGCTGGAGGGAGGAAGGTTGCCACCTCTTCATGTGATGCACTCCCCTGCAGCAGACTTTCCTAACAGGGAACTCAATGTTTTAGGTTGTGCTGGCACAGAATCTGATGTTCCCTAACCTGTCAGGGGAGAGGGTGAGCAGCCTGTGGGCCGGTGCTGTGCAGGTGTTCTGCACACTTGAAACTCTTCAGAGTGGAGTGTTGTCCCTGCCATTAGCCTGGCTGAGAAATGCAGTTGGTTGCTGTCGCACATGGCCACCCTGGCCCCTAAAGGACCCTCACACCAACTGGGTCAATGTGTCCAGTGCAGCCAAGGGGTCCCCAGTGCCAAAAGCACCCACTCACTGCTGCAGCAGGGAATATTACCCTGGAAACACTCACGCCTAAAGAAAACAAAGCCAGTCCTTTATGTACAGCCTGCAAACAGACAGCCTCACTTTCACAGTTTACTTTCATCTTATGAAGGTGGTGAATCAGAGGGGACGGGTTACAGAGCGGTGAGTCCATGGCTGGGAGCACCATGGCTGGGAGAGGCCCTTGGCTCCATCACCACCTGCTCCTGTCCTCTGGGTGGGAGCTCCTTCAAACATGTAACAAGCAGATCAGTTGAGGATCAGTTTAGCTTGGCTATAACCAGCTTGGTAATTTAACTTTGGTGCAAGAAATTAACTGCTTCTGGGATATTTTCAGCATCCAGCTACCACTTAAAACAACACCTGTTAATAAATGTTAAACTTTATGGGCTTAGTGTGTCACTGGGTCAGTACAGAACCCATACAACCATGGAATAGTTTTGGTGTTAAGGGACTTTTTGAAGGTCATCTTGTGTAATGCTCCTACCATGACCAGGAACATCTTCCACGAGACCAGGCTGCTCAAAGGCCCATCCAACCTGGCCTCTGGGCAACCTGTTACAGTGTCTCACCACCCTCATCATAAAAGAAAAGTATTCCTTATGTCACATTTAAATCTAACCTTTTACAGTTTAAAACTGCTTCTCCAGTCACTACAGCCCTTGGTATAAAGTGTCTCTCCATCTTTCCTATAGATGTTCCTAATATACTGAAAGGGTGCCCATGCACAGGTAGTCTGATTCTGCTGGTGTTCACCAAGGACGTTTGGACCTAAGCCACACCTCACCCGGGAGGCTACAAGGGAGCCTCCTGTGAGAGCAGGCAGCAGGGATGGGGACTGGGGATGGACTGGGAAAGACCATCTTCCTACAAAGCAACCCACCGAGTAATAAAACCAAAACCCCTCTGCAATACAGTTTTTGCCCTTTGTAATGATTTCTACAGAAGCTGTCTAAGCATGCAGAAGGGAAACATATTTCAACACCTCCCCTCTACCCGTGACTTGCAGAATATATTGAGTCCCACAGCAATCACAGGCTGGCTATGACTGCTCTTATCCTTCTTGCTCATCCTTTAACACATGCTCTTCACATTCTGTTCCTAAATTAGGCTTCTTACACTCCTAAAACCAAATTACACTCTTGAGCAATTATTGACAGATATGACTTTCTGAGGAAAATTCTGAATTCATATTATATCCTGTGAATTGTTAGTCTAGGCTGGTTAGGAGCAGCTTTGAGACCTTTTCCATAATAGAAGCAAATCACTGAAATAGTCACTTAGTTTTGTTAATACCTACATGCTGTTAACAATTTGGAACTTAGCCCAAAATCGATACCAAACAAATACTGGGAGTTTTCAAAGAGAAAATACCTTTGGAAAGCCACCATTAACACAGCAAGCTATAACATCATCATCTCCCATAAAACAAATTCATTTACCACTAGGTGGCAGATACCATTTTTTAAAATTTACCACCGTGCAACTCTTTTATTCAGAGCAAACACACTGAGGGTGGTGTCACAAAGCAATAAGGTTGGCACACACTGGAGCTGGTATTTTCTTTGTTACACTAATAGCAAATGGAGAGGAGGGCAAGAGACAGAGCTGTTTTGTGCTCCTGGGTGTGCAAGAGCCCTCAGGACAGAACACCATCACGTTAGGTTACTACACTGGATTATATTGACCTTTGATCCTGCAGCTCTCCTCCACGGAGTACAGCTCCTGGAGAAGGCCACTTTCATTTGCTTCAGCAGCCTGGCTCTGCCACAGTTATCAGTCCAACAGGGGTTTCCAGTGATTCATGTATTCTTCAGCATATTGTTGAAACAAATTATTTTTGGGGCCAATCTTGACCATCCTCATGCAGCAGACATCCTCTCTGAACTCCCTAGCATGAGGAAGATATCAGAGAGGGTGAATTGGCTCTGTAGTTCTAAATGCTAGTGTGTTCTTGAACTGTAGTCTTATGGGGGCATTTATAAATAGCCAAGGAATTTGTAACGAGAGGTCATCTGAGGATGCTAAATCCAGACCTCTCCTCTGTCATCAATTTTAGGGGTTTTCCTACAGCCAGGCAGTGCTCTGCTGTGCTCTACACAGGCTTAGGCTGTGTACAACTGTTGTTTCTCTCCCTGCTATTGAAAACCTGGGGAGAGCTGTGCCTTCATGAGAAGGTGCAAAGCGATCCCAGCTTTCCTCTCCCCCGATGCCTCAGTGCCCCGCTGCTCCCGAGGGCACAGCACTGCCCGGCCAGGGGGCTGCTGCTCCCAGTGGGCAGTGCCTGCTTGGCAGGGCTGTTCCTGCCAAGGACTAAATTAAATGCATGTCACAGGGGCCAGCTCCACTCTTCACACCTCCCATCCTCGTCCTTGGAGCAGCAGCATAGCGAGGCTTTTGGCATCACCCCAGCCATGTGGGGCTGGTGCAGCTGCCCTCCACTGCACCTCCACATGAGATGAGAAGCTTCATCCATCCATTGTGTTTGTGCTTAAAGATAAATTTAACCATTGTCCCTGCTAAGATGTTTGGCACCTTAGTCTCTTAGGTAAACTTTCCAACTCTGTTTTCCATCATCTCCCCTGGAGAAAGCCCTAAGAGTTTAGAAGAGAGAGCAGGACCCATGTCTTCAACTCTGCCTTTGTACCAAAGACTCCATAGATTTGTTGTCATTCTGGACTGTGCACTTGTCACCTCATTAATAATCCTGCACTGAATTTAGGTTAGGAGTAAACTGATCCTTCCAGCACACTCGGCGTGACTATCATGAAGCTGCCACCTCCATGAGCATGGGGTGCTGGCCCTTGTTTCTCCTCTTTCGCCCTGCAGGTCCTTTCCTTGGTCTCTGGAATAAAAAGTAATTTTTCCATCTCTGTCTGTCTTCTAATTCCCTCTGCCATCCCATTTGTGCCCCTCCAATTGCTGTAGGTCAGGCCTTTCTTTCGACAACCGATGTATGAGGGTTTGCTTCTTCACTTGAAGTCCCACTCTACATGAAAAAAGCTTTGCTGTCCTGGAGGTTATCCTTTCAATTGCCCTGTTATGAGGCGTGAAATCATCCCCATGCAATTGTCTTTCACGATTTCAACATTAATTATGAATAATAGCAGGTCTCTCAGCTCTCTGGTCACTTGTGCTGGTCACTATCTTGGGGTGTTGCACAGAGTCTTTAAAGGCCTCCAAGTGACAATAATGCTATAATTAAAAAACCTGAAAACTAAAAATCATCACCCCTCAGACCTCACTAGAACAGATTTTAACTTGCCAGAAAAATAAAATGCAGCCTCCTCTTTTTTGTTTGTTTGGGGTTTTTTTGCCATAGCTTTGTGCATCTCCACATGTGTGTGCAGAAAAGCCTGCAAAAGGGAGAGCTGCCAGGGCTCTGCCTCACAGTCACATAAGTGCATGTGGCACTTTACAACATGTCAAAAGAGAAAACAAAATCCTCTCTCTGCTGAGGTCTGGACCCCAAAGCCCTGGAGAGTCCTGGGTCTCAATGGAGACGAGCAGGGCCCACAACAGCCACAGCACATGACCCTGTCCCCTCACATCCTCCCCTGCCCTGGGGGTGCCGTCTGGGGGGTCACCAGCCACCATGTGCCTGTGTTTGTGGGACGTAGGGTTGTGCTCCTGCAAGCACAGAACCAGGAACACCACCCAGAGCATCTGGCTATGGCCCAGTAAAAATTTTAAGGAGAATGTGAGCCAAAAGTCACGTCAGTAGGAAGGCAGAGGGACCCGGGAGAGTTTGTCAGTGTGCTCACAGCCCAGGGACAAGCAGCCTTACACCAGCCACAGGCAAGGCACTGGACCCAGTGGGACTTGGTGCTCTGGACAGCCACCGGGACAGACTCCTCCAGAGCCCAGCAGGGAGGGAAAGGCTCTGTCCAGAGCAGAAGAGGGATGGGGAAGAGGAGAGGCTGGGGCCAAGCAAGGTGCACTGGAGACACTCAAACCTGAGCACAGTCCATCAGAACAGCTCCAAGGTGCTTCAGAGCCCATTGCCTCCACCTCAGGCCAGCTGCAACAGCAATGCTAAGCTGTGACTACCATTGCTCTGTGTCTTGGCTTTTCCCTCTCTTCTGGTAACCTGCTAGAAATGTTTAAATATGAGCAGAATCTGCAGGATGCAGAAGAGATGACTGGGGTAGGAGATGTGAAGCTGAGAACAAGCTGGGCACAAGGACCTCATGCAGAGAAATAATTAAAATCAGTGAGCATCTTTTGGTAGAGAGGCAGCTGAAGAAAAGAACTGAAACCAGCCCACTGTAGCAGGCAATAACAGCTGAATGTAGCAGCCAAAAGTCATGCAGCCTTGCTGAGGTTTTACTGACTGCAAATTCAGTAAGGCTCTGGGACCTTGAAAAGAGATGAATAAATTTAAATTCCATCACTTGAGGCACACTCATGCCATGTCCTGAGCACTTTCTATTCTCACTAAATTCCCTGATCAGCAACAGCACACAGCAGAACTCCACCACTACTGTGAACACTTGCACAGCTAACGCCCTTGGAGAAACACAGAGATATTTACATGCCCAGGAGTGAGTGTCAGTACACAGAGCTAAGAGGAAAATTCCATCATCTTGGGGAAAGTGTCAAAATCCCACCTTCTCTGACCAGGTCCCCACCCATTCTTGGGTGCTTGGTGTGCCTGGAGAGCCAGGCACTTAGCTTGAAATCCAGGGCTGGCACCCGGAGAGATTTAAGGATGGTAGTGCACAAGTGTAATGTAATCCTCACCCCAGCATTTAAAAATAGCCCAAGGGACTGACCTGCATAAACTCCAAGCCATCCAGTCTGGACTGGGTGCCCAGTTAGGACGATGACATTTCAAATGTGGTGCAGCTGACTCCATGACAATATGGTTGGTTTCATCTCGGAGAGGTATGCAAAGTGTGCACAGAGAATGACGGTTCATATTGGATTAAAGCACCAAAACAACCTGGAGGAAGCACTCGCTGTTTACTCACCAGAGCAGCTACTAAAGGAGCAGGAGCAATGCTTGTACTGTAGGACTATTCAGCCATTTATATGTGCTTGCTTCTGCAAAACAGAGGAAAAGCAAGCCCTGACATGGCAGAGGATGACTGCACACACGGAGGGAGAAGCAGTAAATAGGTCAGTAAACACTGGCCAGACTGTGGCCCTGGGGGCTGGGCATCCTGCTGGCTCCCAGCAGTGCTTTGCACAGGCTGCCTGGGGTCCCTGGAGGCAGGGGTCCTGCTGCCTGCAGCTTGAGCCGTGTCTTCATGGGAGCTCCTGGAAACTGGCTCTTGTCCTCCTGGCTCCCAGGCAGGCACAGTGCAGGGATGCAAGGTTTGCACCCTCAGTGCTGAGCTCCTTCAGCACTGGCCCACCCAAGGACATTAGTGAGAAGTACAAGTTTCCTGCTCCTGGTACCCACATTGTGTGCCTGCAGGGTTGAATACCACACCAGGACCCCATTCTTCTCCCAGGGTGCCTGCAGCCTGGTATGGAAGTGGGATCAACCACCTCAATCCCACCACATGCACCCAGAGCCCTTGCAGAGAGGATCTAGTGAGGGCAAACGTGCCAGCTGTGTTTGGGGGGAATTTTCCAAAGCACAGGCAAACCCTTAAAGAGATGCTCCATCACCCTGACAGCAAATGGAGAGGACTGAGCCAGAAGCCAATGCAGATCTTGATGCCACCATGTGCTTCTGGGAACCACAGCACACGGGGCACCCCGGTTGGGCTGCAGCCAGATGTTTTGCCACACTTGTTTCATTTTGCATAAACCCTTGAGCTGTGTGAGAGGAAACACACACGCACAGGTCACCAGGGCTGCACGCCCACTGCTGAGCCCCAGCCCTGTGCCCTCAGGTGTCATGTGCTGCCAGGGAGCAGGAAAGTCAATGCAGCAGAGCTTGGCTTCAGCCAGAAGATGGTAAGATTTAGATTCAAGGTAAAATGTGGTCTAAAAGAGACCATTTAAAAATGAACTCATGGAGGACTGTGTGGCTGGGGAGTAGAGGGATGCCTTGCATGTCAGTGTCAGCAGCAGCAGGCAGCTCTGCAGGCAGCACAACCAAAACTTGCCCTCTAACAGCCTATGTGACAGGAATTTATCAGTCACAGCCTGTGCCCTGGGTGCTGGTGACCACGAAGCAAAAGCTGCACCTTGTTTGCAGCCAGACCAGTGTGGCCCCTGCTCTATGCCAGGAGCATGCTGGGCCTCTGCTGTGCCATGTTCACAGCTGCTGGAGGCAGGAGTCACCCAGAACGAGGAGCAGTGATGCCCCTGGACAGTGCTGGGACCTTCCTGGTTTTCTGCCCATCTCTTTGGGAGTGCTTTACTGACAGAACAAGGATAAGGTTGGCCAAAAAAAAATTCAGGTAAGAGTTCCCACAGATNCATCTCTTTGGGAGTGCTTTACTGGCAGAACAAGGACAAGGTTGGCCAATGGTGTCAGAAAAAAAAAAATTCAGATAAGAATTCCCAGAGACAAGCTAAGCATGGGCTTGAGGATGTTGGAGTCATTGTGTTGGGAGATGCTGCACCCTTAGACTGCCCGAGAACTGTGTTCAGTACCTAACTGTTTTGGCAGAAAGCTTATATGTCTGAGACTCAGCACAGTATGGTACAGAGAGTGCTCAAGTCTGTACTTCATCTGAGTAAAAAAAAAACGTGGACAAAATATTAAGGAGCAAAGAGCAGAGGCTCCAAACAACATCAGAAGGAATCAGAGTGAGGGACAAATGTAAAGTAAGAGCATTAAACTGCTTGTTAGGAGGAAAGCTGACTTTGGGGCAGTGCAAATAGGAAAAGAGTGGGCATGGCTACACAAACAGCCTGCCCCCAAAACAGAGAGAGGCTCAGGCTTTGGTATATGGGTGACATGCCAAAAGATTTGGTGGCATTTCCCCTTGCTGATGGTGTGTCATGGCAGTTCTGGATTCCCCTCAAGAAAAACTGGGGTAGAGCCCGAGATTTAGCTCAGCTGAAGAACAGTCAGCTGAGATGTAATGGTCTGAAGCACAGTGTGCTGAACAGATGGCCTGATGGTGCCTGCTAGTCTGAAAGGCTCATTAGCTTCCACAGAGCATCCTGGGGAAGTCTCACCACAGGGTATAGGAAGGAGCTCCCGTACCTCCCCTGCCAATGACAGCAGTAGCTCGAATCCCAGCACATTTTGTATTCTGTAAGGGAAATTTTGTCTTTCAAATCAGAAATAAATGAAATAGCCAGTTAAACACTCACATTGTTGCACAACAGGTATCTCCATACAAGAAAGCTTAATCTGTTCTTTATTTGTAAATCACCTCAATACATCTTGTAGTGCTCCAAGAAAGCCTCTGGTTTCTCCAGGACTTGAATTTTGGTCCTTAAGCTCTTCTCTTCCAGCAATATTGGGTCAGTCCTGACCCATCCATGCTTTGGAAAGATGTAAATCTGAGGCCGGGGATCTGTGCAGGAGTGTCTCCTGACAGCACCCCAGAGACCTGACTCCATCTTTCCCATCGTGGGGGCTGGCTTGGAAGAGAAACATTCTGCAGCACCTCCCCTTCTCATCCACTTTGTCTCACCTCAGGGAGACCCAGACTTTCCACTTAAATTCAGGTGCCTTTCTAGACCTCAGCTTATTCTTTCTGACCTATTAACAGCTTTCTACCCATCAGCGTCTTTGAATTCCAATTAGAGATGAAGTTCAGTTTGCTTCCAGTGATTCATGTGGGAAGGCCCATGAGATCTGGCAGAAACAGCAGCTCATCACTTATGTTTATTATGCCGGAGCAGAGTATCACAAATCACAAGTAGAGGGATGAGCTGACCTCTAATAATCTAACATTTTTAGAATATTCCTTTGATTTTTACAGAAGGAAGGGTAACTGAATGTGTTTGAAGAGCCAGAGGCTCTGTCCCTTGCTTAGCATTAGCATCAATCTCTCTGACATTATTTGTGCTAGTTTTCTCCTGGGTATAGAGGTTTAACTGGATTTCAAACATTATCAAGACGACTCAAAAGGTAAAGGCCAGATATTTTTATGTTTGCTTGCTGAAAGTTTTTATTCCATCTCCTTGACTGTGATTATAGAGACACTTCTTGCTCCTTGAAAACAGTGTTAAATTCACAACTGCTCACAAAGCCATATAAAAGCAATTTATTGCACATCACTGAACACCCTCAAGAGGCCTGAGGCAGCATTAGCATTTTTACAGGAAGTGCTGGTATATCCTTTTGCACATACCCCACCTGTTCTTTTGTTCCTACACGATGTCTGTGGAAGGTACATAAAGGCTTGCAAAGATGTGCCCAGCCCCACACAGAGGAGCCCAAGCCAGCCAGAAGAGTCTGCCCAGATGCAGTGGGCCACACCAACCTTCACAGACATTTTAACTCCATGAAGTGCTGAGGGCTGAGGGCACATGATCACAAATCCATCCATGCTGACCACACAAGGCTGCTTTCTTCTGACAGATAAGCCTTGACTCGTGTCACCTCCAGCTGGGATTGGGACACCAGGCTGGGGCAGGTGGCATTCAGAGGACCCAAGAGAAGAAGTGACTCAGGCTACCAAACAGACTCCCCAGCAGGTTTTAAGACACATTTCAGCTGAAATAAAGGTGACCATCACCAGTGTCATTGACTGGGCAAAGAAATAAACTTTAAATTTCCAAATAAAGAACAAAAGCAAGATGCATAGGCTCGTGTTATCCACCAGCCACAGTAATTCACTGTGTTTTCCACCAGTAAATGCCACAGTAATTCAAACTGAAAACACCAAGATAGCTGGGCTTTAAAATCAACAAAGCAGTAGCAAAAGAGTTTCATATGAGTTAATACAGATAGTGCATATTGAAAGTCACTTGCCACCAGAGAGAAGTAAGGGAATTGCTCAATTTTTGGCCACAGTTCTAAGGGCTAGTAAAAGTTACATAAGCAAATGGATTTGTTACTGTATCAACTGACATTCCTTTTGATCAAACTTTTTCTTTTTCTCTTCCTCTCTTTTTCGCTTGTTTATTTTAGGACATTCACTCCTGGTACAGAAGGGCAGCAGCTGCTGTTTGTGGGCTACTCTTGGCACAGAGAAGCCGCAGTTTGGATCTTGGATGCAGGTATATTTACAGAAAGGAAGCATTCAAAAACATCTGCAGGACAAAATAATTTTCTGCTTAGTCTACAGGCCTAAAAGGAAAAAAAAATTGTCTTTTTCCTGGGCCACTGCTGCACCTGGCTCCAATTCCTGCACTGCAGAGAGCCAGACCTTGCAGCAGGCTGAAGGCAGCTGCCCACGCAGCAGCAACGTGCTCACTCAGCACACTGAGGGCATCCACGTGTCAGGGAGCACCAAGTTCACCACAGCTTCATCACCAACTCCAGTGTTCGCTTAGAAGCACCACAGTTTGTGACACTCTGCTCCCAGCTCAGCTCTCCCAGGATTTGAAGATGTCTTGGACAGGGCTGAAATTCTTGGAGAGGCTGTTTCAGCCTCTGCTGAGCACTGACCGCAGCCAGCTAAAGTCATTTTCTCTCCGAAGCTCTGCTGCAGGTGCTGGCAGGGCTCTTTCTGCAGCAACATCTCAATATCACACACAGAGGCTGCAGATTTGGTCCTAGGCCACCTCCTGCCCCAAAAGGACCACTTCTCAGGAAGCCCACCAGGCAACAGCTGACAGTGGGCAAGCCTAGATCAATTCTTCTCCATGGCAGGAAAGGCAGAGCTGGGCAAGAAAAGCCCACAGCAGGGAACGGGCAAAGTCTTCCTGACTGCAGCCTTGGGTAAGCATCTCTCCTGTGTTTGCCATTTAGGAGCATCTGCACCGGATGCTCAAGAGGGTGTTGTGGCTGAGGAGTTGGGGTCACTCCCACCATCCAAAGCTGGCCTTTCCAGGGATGAAGTGACCAATGTCAGGAGAGAGCAAGCTTGTCCTCCTCGCTGCTGCTCCAGCAGCTCTGGCATTTACCTGGGCAATGCAGTCAATGGGCTGGGGTCCAGGCAGGCACAGAGGAATGTCCCAGGCTCTCTCCTTGGGCAGGATGTGACTGTCCCCTGTGCTGATCATCACTGACCTAGCCCAGCCAGCTCAGATGCCAAGTGCCTGACTCTGAGGCCAGCATGTCCCCACACCAGTTCCTGCTGAAAAATCATAGAATGGTTTGGGGAAGAGGGACCAATAAGTTCATCTGGTCCCAACCCCACTGCTGTGGGCAGTAATGCCACCCTAGATCGGGTTGCTCAGTGCCCTCATGGCCTTGAACACTTCCAGTAATGGAGCATTCACAATGTCTCTGGGCAACCTGTGCTACTGCCTCGCCATCCTCAGGCTCAGCATCAGGAGCTGCAAACAGCAAGTGGAGTGACCCGGGCAGTACACGGGGAGAGGGGCAGCCCTCGCTGTGGGGTTGCTCTGGAGGTACCCACGTCCCCACCGGAGGCACCACTCGCTGAACGCCCTCCTGCTGCTTATGTGCTGGCTTAAATTTGTTCCAACAGTGCAATGGCAGGGAAAACAGTGTCATTGTGTGAAGTTCTATGTTTCCATCTTTTACTAGCACAGACTTTACTAGAGAACTAACTTCGTAAAAGCAGGTTTGCATATAGTTACCAGTGCTCTTCATACCTCTGGGGGTCAACCATAGCGTAGAAACTTCCTTTGTTACAAACTTTCCTAAAGGCTCTCATTGTATTTATGATCCCCTAAATGCCCTTGGAAACACCAGGGGAATGATAAGAATCAGGCTGGAGGCTTTTTGTCAGCTTTGACTAATGAAAAACTCATTTCATGAAACATAGTGACCTTCTTTCCAAAATGCCATGTCCATGTCCCAGACACCAAGGTCTTGGGATGGGGGAGTTCATAGTTTATGGCTTCATTTCCAAATCACTATATTCAGATTCAGAAAAGGGGAAGGGGTTGGGGGGGGAGGGAAAGAAAGANGGTTGGTTGGTTGGTTGGTTTGTTACAAAAAAAAAAAAGAATAAATTCTTAGAGCAGCTACAGAGACTGAAAAATAAAACCCCACATATTTCTCAGTAAAGCAGTATTTTTTTGGCTTGCTACTGAGTTACCTGAAGTGCTGCCATCAGCATAGGAACCACTTAGAATTCAATCAGATCAGTCCAGTCTGCTGAGAACTGCAATTTGCCTTTCTAATGTCAAAATAAAAATTAATAGAAGCAGGTTTTCTCTGTTTTTCTCCTGAATTGCAAAATGGGCCGTCACATGGCAAGCAGAAGGGGAGGGGTGGCCGCCTTCATCCCGGCTCAGTCTCTGGCAGGAGGAGGTCTGAGCTCCAGGGAGGCCCTTTCTGTGCAGGACGTGCCAAACGCTGTTCTGTCTCACCACAGTGGCTCGTGGGGACTAACACGCAGGCAGATGCACTTCCAGCAAGGATGGGGAGCAAAGCCTTGGCAGCACAGACTGTCACCTGCTTTGCACGGATGTTGTGTGTTACAAAACCCCTCTCAGCACCTTTTTGCTTCATTTTAGGACTACCCGGAAGAAAGGGAAAAAAGTTACGTCCGGAAGAGAAAAAAGAAAAAAATAATATAGAAGACATTGCCAAGATGAAACTGCCAGCTGCAGGTTCTGCAGGTCCTGCAGGTCTTGCATCAAAGGAGGTTGCAGGTGATGTTACAGGAGCCACGGGCAACAGCTTTCCCAGCTCAGTGACAGCAGAAAAGAAGATTCTTCTGCTTTTGCTGGTCTCCGCTTCCTTCTTGACAGGCATATTCAGCCCGTCTTCCCCATCATTCCCTGCAATGTTCCTGTCAAAGGGTCTTAGATCCCTGCTGGAAGAGTTCATGCCCTTGATTTCATAACTCTGAAAGGGGAAAAACGAAGAACAGCTACAAGAAAAACAGCCCCTGAACAACGATTCCTCCCTAGACTTCACTCCAGAGTGTGTGACAGGCAGGAGCAGGGATGGGATGGCACTGAACTGCCACCCTGCACCGCGGCGCCGGCCTTTGCCTCTGCTGAACACGGACACGGCAGCTGGACCTCGGTGCTGCCAAGCTGGAGACGCTGCAGCCCTCGCCCTGGCCTGGCCCTTGCGTGCTCTCTCTCCCCGGGGTCTGACTCAACCAGAGGAATGTGAGGGGAATGCCAGCACACTGCACTTGAGAATGGGAAGAAAACAGCAAAAGGAAAACATTACTTGGGCTTATTTTTTGTGGGAAGCTCATTAAAAATGCCCTAATTAGAGAGGGAAGCAGAGCTACAACTAAATCTGTCGTTACTACAGTTTTTATGCTTTGCATAGTCCTAGGGTAGCATATTTGTGAACCCCATGAGTTACAGCTCCAAACTATCAGCACGCCTGGAGACACCCTGCCCTACCCATACTCTGTGCTCCCTCAGGGACCCATTGCAATTCCCACCCCAGCCTCTCACTCTTCAGTCTTCCTCCAGTCCCTCTCTTTGGGGCAGCAAACCTCCTGCACCACAAGCAGACCCCTGGCAGCCCCAGCAGCTCCCTGTGACCTCCTCCTCCTCCTGTAACTCCATTTGCTGCACCGCAGTGCCAGAACAGCTGTGGCGCTGGGGCTGGGTGCTGCTGTGCCCAGCCACCACCACCCAGTGCCCACCACTCACGGCAGAGGTGTTGCCCAGTGGAACACATTGTCAAAGCTGTCCTTCTGCAACAGCCTTTCCCTGACTGCTGCCTCCTTCCACCAGGCCTCCCCTGTTGCTCAAGCCTTGGCAGTCCCTGTGACACCAAGGGACTGCTCCCCCTGCTCAGGCAGGTTTATGAGGCCTCGGAAGACACATGATGTGTCCTACACTGTCACGTAGGAAAGCTGTACCTTTCAGGAACCTCTCGGCAAGCAGCTGTGTAAGTGCTGGTTCAGAATAAAATATCAGGAATAAACAATCTTGGACATTCTTAGGGAAAAAAAAAGTGGGTACACACACACACACTGCTGTATGTTTGACTCTGAAACACTGAAACGCAAGGTAGCTCAGTCCTGGCTCCGGTGTGCTGGGAGTACAAAAGGGAGCGCTTAAAGGAACTCCACCACAGATTTAATTTTCTTCTTGTGGCCTCAGGATCAGGAGGGTTTTCCAAGATGTCCTTAGAAATTTGATGCAAAGAAAATAGCATGGCAGAGTTGAATTTCCACGCCTGGCCAGCCAGAAGGCAAACCAAGGCCAGAGAGCCAGGCAGCAGCCGGGTGAGCCCAGCTGGCTCCATGGTGGCATGTCCTGGGCTGCCTTGGAAATGCCTTGTCAGACAAGTTCAGTTTAATATGTCATCATGTCAGGCAGCAAGTGCCCGGATCTGCAACACACTGGCACGTGCTTTGGGGGCAGCAATGCCTGTTGTCTCCGGGAACCAGAATGGTACCAGAGCAAGGGGGACTTTCTGGAAAAGGTTTTTGCACCAACTACTGTCCTAGCAAAAGCCACAGACTCTTCATCTTGCAGAGTTTCAGGTCACATCCAGTAAATCTGGATGGTTAATTCTGTTGTACCCAACCCCTGGGGCTCCCCCCCTCCTACCCGAGCCCCAGAACCCCGTTACATATCTCATCTGCAATTAAACAGAAAGCAGTTGACACTGCAGAACTGCATTTGTTTCTGCAAGAGCAAGGTTTGTGCTGAGTATCGTATGGAGCTTGTTGCCATGGGAAATATCAGTGTTTGTCAAAACTTTAAAATCCAACCCAGTGTATCAAAGCATCCCACTTCCACTCGTGCACCCACAAAGCCGGGGACAAGTTACAATGGTGGCAAAGCAACTGTGGAGAGGATAAGAAATTAAATTTGCTCAGTACACATTAAAGAGAGAAAAAAGTAGGCAGCAGCAAGGAAAACAGAAAGGAGAACATCAGCATGTAAACAAAAAGTACCAGGGAAAAAACAGGCCAGAAGGCAAAAGGGTTAATTAACAGCAACAATTTATTTGACTTCGGTGACACTTACAGAGAGTCTTGTGATGTCAAACCCAGCCCTGAAATTACACTGCAATCAGTACTCGGGGTTACAAAGTGTTCCTTTTACACGGGCATTAATTACAGTCACCAGTGGCAAGGCCTCAGCTGTGGTTCCTGGTAGAGGTGGGTGCAGGGCTGCCCCCAAACCTCCGCTCTTCCTGCCTGGTTTTCTCCTCCTCCCCATGCCCCACTTCTGAGGTACCAATACCAGCTGTACTAATGCAGAGGCTCAGAACGGGGAGGGCAAAGTGCAGCTCCCTTTCCCCAGTCAATCAACACCCAGTAGAAGAAAAGGGAAGCGAAAACCACTGTTTGCCCGTGAGCCCAAGTGATGCTTGGCCCTCCTGACTCCCCTCCAACACAGCACAGGCAATCACCTCTGCCAAGCACATCCAGCGTACCTGCCAGTAAGACAAGAACCAAAGTTTTCACAGAGTGACTCTATACCAAAGGCTCAGAGCTCCAGACAGGAAGGTGACAGTCCAGGAGAAAGACACCAAGAACGAGATACAGCCATCCAAATACTGACACTGAGAGGTGTCTCCAGCCTGCAGACACAACCACTGCAGCCTGTCCTGCCTGGCACTGGACTGAAGCAGCAGATATTGTAACTTCTGAAACCTGCTGTGAAGCTGCCAGACCCTGCAAGCCCTGCTGAGCCTCTGTGGAGTAAGGCAGTGCCTTCCCAAGAGCTCCGAGCCAACACAGACTGCATGCTGCAACTACGCGAGCAAAAGAAATGGTTTGTTCACAGCCTATTTTAGCCAACCAATGGCATTAGCAACACACAGAACTAAAGCAGATCAGTTCCTTGCTGCGGGAGTAAGTAATAAAAAATAATTTTTAAGTGATTTAAGACAATGACATATTTCAGGTCAATTAAAAGTCTGCTTTAGTGTTGAAATGGCCTTCAACATAGGCTTAAGTTCTTTCAGGAGGCAGGGTCTGTATATTTTGGATATGATATGATGAACTCAAGACAGCACTGTCATACTGCTGAGGAATTCTCCTCCCCCCCAGCAGCAGCACTGAAAATTAAATCTGTTAATCCTTTGTTGCAAAACTTCTATTGATGGTGGTAGTAAGAGCCACTGAAATAGCCTCACAGGAACACATTTCTTTGTTTTTTCTTGTTACCCACTAACACCAAAACTACTGTAAGTACATTGAATTGGGTTCCTCTTTTTTTTCCTTAAAGGCTGTGGCTAACAAAGGCAGCCAACTTTCTTAACTATAGCAAACAAAACTAACTTTCCTCCAGTAAGGCATCACTTTGATTTCCTCTTAGAAACATGCTGATTTGGGTGGTTTCTTTAAAGATGCACTAGGTGAGGAGCTGCCACACAGCTCACACTACTCACTCACTGGACTGCTGCTGCCCTTTCAAAGCCTGAGGTGGTGTGCAAATAGTACTGACCATATTTTCACCCTGTGTACACTCAGTCAAGAGACATCGTCACCTAAACACTCAAGATCTGTCCTCCTTCTTCCCCAGATCCAGTGCTTTATGAAACTAGAGCCTAAATAAACTCCCAAAGATGTTAATCTCATTAGGTGTGCAGGTGTCCCACAAACTGGGACATGCTGAATATCAGCACCAAGCCATGTCTGTGAATACTGGATCAAGCCACCAGCACATAATCCATGTCTAAAGCGATAAAGAAAGCTCATCACCTTCTACTCCCCTGTCCTGTTTAAGCACCTGTTTGACCGTGCCATGACATGGTTTTGTGACAGGCTTTTGGATCTTGACACAGTGCCAGCAGTAGGGATGATGTGAGCATAGGGCAGGGATGTGAGGACAAAGCTGTGTGAGCCACCTGACTGACCCGTGCTGAGGACCCCTCTGCACCCAAAGCATGAGGTATTCGTGCAGTCTAACCCCTTCCCACAGGTACTGATCTTTTTCTGCAAGTGGGACTTTCAAGCCCTCAGACGCTCTTTGCCTCGCGGCAATGGGTCCTTCCCTCCGACCCTGCCCAACTGTATTTCAGAGCAGCTACAATTATCCAGAATTCAAGTGCCAAAATGCCGGGAAATGTGTACATTATACACAAATATCTGTTGTATGAGGAGGCCATGCCACGTTGCGTGCATGTGCCCTTGGAGGCAGCTCGGGCAGTGCTTGGCGGAGGTGAAGCTCTCGTTGCTTTCCACTGCCCCAGCCCCGTGTCAGGCAGTGGTATCCTCAGTCTGTGGGATCACCTAGGCCAGTTTGCACACTCAGTGATGCCCTTGACAACACTGCACAATTATTGCCAAACAGCTCTTTTGCTTGGTTTTTCTTCCCGTGGCACCTCCGCATCCCTCCCTGTGGTACGGTGGTGTGAGCCGATGAGCCGAGCTGTAGGGGNGTGCGGTGACTCACGCACCGGGGGCACCGGGCCGTGCTCGCCGCCTCGGCACCCGCAGCCCACACCTGTGCCGTGGGCGGAGAGCTGGGCTGCCCGACCTCCCCTCCGATGGATGAGCGGCAGCCTGGGTGCCCGGCCGTGCCCCTCGCAGGAGGCTGCGGAGCTCTCCCGCGACAGGCGGCAGCTCTGCGGAGCGCCTGGCTGCCCGCAGCGCCAATGAATCCTCTCTGGAAATCCGTGTACGCCCTGCCAGCGCTTCCCCTCCCTCCCGGGAGGTTTGCCGTCTGGCGCCTGGGAATATGCTATCCCGCAAGAGAAGTTGGAGTCACCGTCCAGATCTAACTGCATCTAGAATATATTTCCTTTCTTTCTTTTACATTTTATAAATAGTCCAGCCTTCCTACAGCTTTTTTCCTGGCCTGGTGACTCATCATCGACTCATCATACTTGTTTCACTTAAATAGGGCATTGAAAAGTCCCTTGCGTAAATGGAAAAAAAAATAATAAAAAGATTCCCCCAGCTGCAGATTAACAACTGACCACTTCATACGGAAAGACCTGAAATAATTCCTGCTGTCGCATGGCTGGGAGGTTCATGTTAAAATACATCAGTGTGAGGCAGAGCAATGCTATCTAGGCCAGCCAGTCTGTAAGTGCTTCTCCTTTCTGCCCACCCTGCTTCCCTCTGGGTACTTCCAGACAGTAACAATTTCTTTCTCTTTCTTAGTTCAATAACTGGTATTTTCGACTCGTGTACTGCATTGAGAATTTCACAGGGATGCCTCAGTTTCCCCTTTATTTCAAAAAATTGCATGACTCTTTTGCCAGCATGGTTTCCTAGCAAAAGGACATAGAGGTGATCACACCACCCTCCTGAGCAGCTGCCAGCTTTGCCAGCAGTATGGGAAGCTCCTGGGTCACCTCAGCTGCAGCTGGGTGAGGAGGTGAGGACCCAAAGACACTGACATCTCCCAGGCTTCAGGAGAAGAAGAGCCCCCAGTTTTGGACTGCTGCCAAGCTGGGCTGGGGATTTGGTGAGTGCCAGTGCTGGAAGGGAAGGGGAGCCCATGAGTCAGGGCCAGGGAGGGATGCAGCCAGCAGCACCAATGCGAGGTTCCCCCAGTGAAGTGCCCCCAGTGAAGGCTGCCATGCAACAGGGCTGCTTCTGACTTCACATTCCCCTAGCTCTGCTCTGGGCTGCAGAAGCTGGTGAAGAACCAGGAGCAGAGTGGTGCCAGGAGGTGGGATGATAGGGTGACTGTCACCTGCAGGTGGAAGGGATGTGGTACCAATGGGAAACCTAATTCCCCGTGGTGGGAGTTCCTGGTAAGGTGCCCCACAGCCCGAGGGTGGGGGAGCCCCTCTTCCTAGGACAGCATGCAGCCACTTGCAGGTAGGAGCAGGTGCTCTCATCTCCAGGAAGACAAGAAGCCTGACATCTCAGAGCACCTGCGTGGCACTGTGAGGGCAGGTAATGGTGGGGATAAGAAAATGAAATAAAACCACTTATGGTCAACCAAGAGCATTAAAGGCAACTACTCCCTAAACCTGCATAGCAACCAGACGCCAGCAGCAGCACAACACACTCAGCTGCAAACAGGGGAATCCCTTTGGTTTTCCCGGCCCTCACTTCTGCATTTGCAGTCCCTACTGCCTCAGTCAGGATTACCTGAGGAATACTGTTTACAGCTGATCAAGAGTTCTGTCTTTATTGATCTGATTGCATAGCTTGTTTGAAGATGGCTGCTCTGTCCCCTTGCTATGCTGTGGCTCCTAAATGCCTTTTTATTTAGCAGCTGCTCCTCCGGTGTGCAGTGACTGGCAAAAACATTACGGCTGATGGGTGGTCGGGGGACTTGCTTTACTGTTTGCCGGATGGGAATTTCATTAAAGTTTTGATAACCCTGTATTTTAGGCCATTAAGGTACTCTCTGTATCCTGTATTTTCTTTAATTCCCCTCAGGTTGCATGCAATACTCTCTCTTTTCATTTAAGGGAGGTGAGGGTTGCTCTTTCCAAGTGGCTGCCAGGCAATTAAATATTAAAGGCTCTGTTTCCCAAGCAGGAGGGTTTAAACTGCCTGAGGTTGTCGTTCACAATAAGAACCCCATGCCAGTTTCCCGGCTATCCCTGAGAAGATCCCAGCCTTCACCATTAAACAATGACAACTGTATGGAATTTAGCCCAGATGGCAATAAAGAGAAGTTTGCGAAGGGTTTTGGTTTCTTTTTTTAAAAAAAAAAAAATATAGACTTGACAAATGGCAGATCCTCTTGCATGTGTTGGAAGCAATCAGGAGATGAGCTGGGCAGTGAGGAGACTCTATATGTGCTAGCTATTCAAAGCCACTTAAGTTTTGCTGAGGCTCTGGGGAATATTTAGCTGAGGCAGGGTGTGCTTGTGCCTCTCCACAGCTGTTAGCACATGGGCAGTCCCCACCAAGGCTGCATCCATTTTTTTGGGAAGTTGTTGCCATGCAGTACCTTGACATCTACCGAAACCTTCCGAGTAGTTGAAATAAAGTCATGGTAACAGCAGAATTTTTTTTCCTCAGACAACTACTTTGACTTTCAGAGTCGACTACACAATCAAGTATGAACTTTCACCAAAACTCTGTTATCCTAAAAATGCTTCTGAATTACTTAATGCATTTTATATGATGATTACCTGATTTATATCGCAGCACAGGAAGTGAGTTAGCAAATTTATCTCCTGTCTTCTCATGAATATAACGAGATAGCTAAAGATGTGTTTTGCTCTTATTCTCTTACTGCCAAAGTATCACATTTTCTTTTGGGCACAACAGAAAGCATTCCAGAACCCCATATTCCTACACATGGAAGCTCTATGTGATATGTTAAATTACATTGTAAGATCCAAACCCATTTGTTCTAGCTGAATATTACCCTCCCTGACCACATGTTCCAGGAGAAGCAAAGTTTCCTGCAGAAAATTTGTCATACAGAACTAGAAGCTTGCCCCCATAATGCACATATTCATTCATCATTTCTCTTGACCTGATTTTGTGCTCCAGCTTTTCTGACAGATTGTTTCCTTGGTTATCCAAGTTTGTTGCCAAAGCAGACAAATGAATCATCTATTTACAGTAAAAGTGGGGAACTGCCAAGGGAATACCTGATGTCGCTGCATGTGGTGTGCAAGTCTCAGGCCAGCTGACGATAAAGCCCTTCCTCTCAGCTCTTTGGGCACAGGCCACATCTGCACCATGGCACCCACCCTGGCACAGAGGCTGAAGACACCCTGTGCCAGGATGACAGGACTGGTTGGTTAAGGGTGTCTTGAAATAACACTGCTGAATGGTAAAGCTCAGGAGGAAAAACCTCAGAAAGCCACACTCACCAGGCAGGATGGGTAGACAGGCTGCCTCGGTTCTTGTCTCAGCTGCATCTGTGGCTCCAGACAAGCTGACCCAGCTCAGGACCCTTCTTCTTTTAAAATACATATTAGCTCACTCATAGAGCATCTAAGCCTCCCACAAATACTCCTGCTGTAATGGAAATCATTCTTTTCCAAACCACAAGGAAAAATGTTTGCTTTTTCCAGCCTTCTCTTCATCTTCCCTGGAGCTTAACATCCCTGAACACTTGCAGAGTGCTCAGGACATATGCAGGGTGCCCTGGCACCGCAGTTCCCTCCTGCTGATCCGTTTGGGTGGGATAACCAGACCTCGAGCCCCTAACCCATCCTGCTGATGCCGGTCCTGTGGCTGGAATGAGCTGCCTGTGCTACACCCCGGGCAGGCGGGCACACTCAGCCTCCCTCTCCTGCTCTCCCCCAGTGCCAAGGGAGGCACACCAAGCGAGGGGTCGTATTGCTTTTCTTTGGACACAGAGGCAAGTTCCCTCCATTCCCAGGACAATTTGTTGTGACACCCCCGCTGCTCTGCCCTACTGCAAGCCGAGACACGGAATGTGTTTCACTCCAGCTCCTGTAATCGATGTCAGCACTGCAGCATCAACTTTTATGTGTGTGCATCACTTCAGAGTGCAGTGCTAAGCAGCAAGCTGGAGGGTTTATAGATACTTCCAAAATATTCTACCAAGAATATATGCTATCTCTTGGATCTCTTTGGATCAACTCCCCAGCACAGCAAATGACAGCCATGGCCATCCTGGCAAGCCCTGCCACAGCCAGTGCCAGCCAGTGTTGGCATCCAAGTACTAAAGGTGGGGTTACTGAGTGTCTTGGTTTGCATTTCTGTTTGGCTTCATCACTGAACCCAAGCAGGAGGAAAAAATACGAGGTGTGACTTTATTTTACATACAGGAGTAAGGAAGTTAATTATTTACAGCAATCTGTAGAAAGTTCATAAAAATTACACTTCCTACTATGCAGCCAAATTTGATTGCACAATAAAGTCAGCATTGAAAAGATGCCTAATAATGCCCTTTCAACTACATTTTTCAGGTTAGCCTTGGATTAAACTTCCAAAAAGCCGATGTAATTTAAAGTTGGCTTTCACTGTCAAGCTTTAAAAATGGCATGAGGTAAATTCACAACTATGACTCTGTCTTCCGCTGGAACCAGCCAGAAGTGCACTTCTTGCTGTTAAGTTCTGTATTTAGAGGGAGAAGCTGTATTTTATTTAGCTCACAGCATGCCAGAAACAGGCTTCCCTCAGCAGCCTCCCAGCAGTGCAGCCAGTGGGTGGTCCCAGGGCACAGCCCGTGCATACCTCCAGAGTGGGTTGCTACACAAAAAGCACCAGCAGCTGCTTTTTCTTCAGAAAACACAGGCAGCAGAGATGGCCACAGCATGGAAACCCACTTTCTTCCTCTGTTATTGCATGGCAACATGAGAGTGCTCGCCTGGAAAGTCAGATTTAAGTTCAGCTCCATGCTGAGATACAAGGGCTTCAAAGCCCACTGCATGCACTGCTGCGGAGAGGGACAGGGCCACCGCATGGGCAGGATACTGATGGGGAGGTGGCATGTTCTTTATGCCCTTCTCCTGTAGGGCTGCAGCACAAAATGGGATTCAAGGATCAGCGTGCCAGGCAGAGCTGGTGAGGGGACCTGGTTCCTAGTCCAGTGGCTACTTGCAGATGTGGAAAGGTCTCAGACTCAGAGCTGTTACAGTATTTTATCTCATGGCCACGAAATGAGAAATACCTTGAAGCAATATGGTGGAATAGGACTCACATTGCTGCAGAAGAAGCCTCTCTTTTGCACTGGGCTATGATGGCATATCCCACCTGGAACAAGAAGGGCAGTGACTCAGGCGTTCCCTACGCAGGGCCCTGTGTCACAGGATAAGGTAAGGAGTGCCTCTGCCCCAAACCCACAGCAGGGAAGGGCAGTGAGTCAGCATCCGTGCGATTGTGAAATCTGGGGATCTCTGCAGGCGGAGCGGGAGGCACAAGAGCCCACGCAAGCAGCGCCCGTGGCCACCGCTGGCACGCAGGGGCAGCAGGCAGAGAAGCCATGCGGCCCGGCCTCTGCCCTGAGATGGGAGAACCTCAGTTCCCTGCTCTCCTCCTGGCAGGGAACTTCTGCATGGACGGCTTTAACACGGCAGGCAAACCCGCAGCCTGGAGCCCATCTCCAGCCCCTCTCGCTGCCAGCACCACATGCCCACTGGCCTTGGCCAGGGCCGCAGGAGACCCGGATCCCACACTGTGCGGGTGGCAGCCACCACCTCTGCCCGACAGCCAGGCCATCAGGAACGTGACCGGGTTCCTTCCTGGGGAAGGCAGTGCAATCACCAGCAAAAAGGAAGTACTTTTCATCAGCGTTATAATGGCCCACATAGGCATGTTTAGTTTGGGGTGCTGAAGACAAGCAGGGGGATGAAGAGCTGGGACAAAAGAATCCAAAACCAAACCAAAACAGAGATGCAGAGTAGTAAGCGCAGACTTGAAATTCCCCTCCTGGGCTTTATAGTGCTTAAAAAATATTAAAAAATTAAGAGATAGTGTTCCATTGGTCAGGACAATTTTATTTTGAGGTTATTTTCCTTGCAAAGGGATAAGTTCCACTATTAATTTAAAAAAAGAGGTCTATATTAAAGAAAATTGGTTTATTGTAAACAAAGTATAAAGTACAACATAAGAAATGTGCAAATCTTTAAAGTAGTCACAAAGCAGATCTAATACACTATTTTCAAACCATTCACTTTCTGATATGTGTCCTCAACATAATATGATAAAATACAAACAGTGAAAATTGATGCATTGTCACAAAAGCTGGTTTAAATTCTAGGCCGGTGTCTTTGCTGCCTTGTTTTCCTCTTTGAATCACAACTTTCTAATTTAATACAATACATAATATATCCATTTCAATTTTAGCATAAACCGCCTTTCAAAGAATAACACAATTGAGAAGCCTAAGATTCTTGGTATTCTTCTTTAATCAACCAGAGTAGTTTACAGTTACCAAGCTTGTCTTCAAGGTGCCCCGTATCCGCTCGCGACAAGCGCAGTGAGAAGGTGGAAAGGAAACCATAAGCAACACAAAAGCAGAAGCATCATGCGATGCCCAGGTATAACCAGCTGTAACAATCACAAAGCTTGCCAAAGCAGCTGGAAAAACATTACAAAGCTAATAAGGATTCAGAAACTTTCCTGCCCTTCGACTGCCCATGCAGTGCCCCTGCATGCCCATCCCAAGCCCCTCTGGACACAAGCTGGGTGTGTTAACCACCCCATGCAGGAGGAGATGCCTAAAATCTCCAGGAGTCCGGTACCAAATCATTGATTATGATGGGGCTGAAGAACGGTTAGGAGGAAAAGATTCCTACCAAGCAAAGGTGGCAGAAGTAGCAAAACCGATTTAGATTATCTTACGCAGGTGGGTTCTGGGCTTTCAAGCCTGTGCCTGGACATTGCCGCTGTCTTTGTCTGTGCCTACTGAAGACTGACAACAGACAGCTAAAATTGGAGTTGGTCTCAGGCATGAGCAGCAAACCCTCAGGATCTCTTGCATGGGACTGGATCTAGAGCATACACAAGTGATTTGCAAAATTCAAAACTGGCACAAGGTGGCTGCTCTGCTCTAGAGCCTTCCCTTTCTTTCTCTCCTCACCAGTGCAAAAGACACCCGCTATTCCAGTCAGCCACTGGTTCTCCCAGCAACATCTTTTGTGACTGAGTGCAGGCTGCCTTTGCCTCTCTGCACTGCTGTCAGCAGCCAGGGTGGGAGAACCACAGACCAGGAGAAAAAGCCTTTTTTCAGCTGGCCTATCCCAGCAACAACAGTTAATTCCACTGTCTTCAGAGCAAGTCCTTTCACTGGGTGGTCGCAGACGTTGGTGGCACGGCAACGTCATTGAGCTTGCTCACTTCCATTTGCCAGTTCGGTAACTTCTTCGCCGACAAGTGGCGACGCGCGTGCTTCGTGAGGTGGTCGCTCCGCATGAACCGCCGCTCGCACATCGGGCAGGCAAACTTCTTCTCCCCAGTGTGCGTTCTGCGGTGGCGAGACAGTTCATCAGACCGTGCAAACCTCCTCTCGCAGCCTTTCCAACTGCAACTAAACGGCTTTTCTCCTAGAAGGGAAGAAATTACAGAGGGAAAAACCCAGTGAGTACTAACTGAGCAACAAACACCGCTGCCTTAACTCGCAGGATTTGACTTAACTGGCAGGGAAGTTTCTATTATGGCAGCTGAGCCAAAAATCTATATAAGTATTATACACACAAAATGTGGAAAATTGTTTATATACTAATGTTTAACCATGCAGACTCACTGTCCCCAAGGCTAAGTAGTATGGGTAAGGGTCAAAGGGCTAAAAAGGTTTAAGGTTAAAAATTCTCTGGAACCAAATTGCTTGAAATGCTCTTCACATCTCAAGACAGCTGATTTTAACTCTCAGCTCTACGTAAACTGCGGATATTGATGACTCAGCATGCCCAAAACTCCCCTTTGAAGTGCAGCCTGCAATGCTGTTTTATGTAACCAAGCTCTAGTAGTGCACTGTGAGCCTGTGTGAAAATATGCAGGACTCTTTCTGCTCCTGCAGTTAAGGGCTGAGATTGGAGGAGTTACTCTAGAATAACCAAGGTAGGAATAGTTTGGAGTGGATTCTCACATCCTCTCATAAAACAATCTCCAAGTTTTACCCACTTATGACAAAGGCATTTCTGAGGAGAAGCCTAATAAGGCATCTTTAACTCTGGAAAGCATGCTCCACGCTGGGCAAGGCCTTGCTTCCACAGATGCATTACTGAACACCTTCTGACACGAAGCGAGTCCAGCACAAACAAACTGCTGAGTCAACTTCCCCTCGGGGAGACTTCCCGTCAGAGATTAGGCAGCACTATAACGCATGCTGGCAAAAAAAAGTATTTCATTGCTGGCCCACAACTTGTTCCATGAACAGATCCGGTAATCGCTACAAGTATAACAAGCTATATATATAACCACAGTTTTCTACATTAGATTTTAACATGCAGCAGCAGTGACCAACCTGTGTGTGTTCTGACATGAGCCTTCAAATGGGAGCTCTTGAAGTACGTTTTCCCGCATCCTGGGTAGCCGCAAATGTGACTTCTTATTCTTGAAGAATCAGCCTGAGGAGTGGTTTTTGCTGCAGAAGGTACAAAGCCAGGAGCGGGGGCAATGGGAGAGAGTCTCGTGCCATTTGGACTAACAATGGGACCCTTTGTGCCCTGCACAACTGGCTGGGGCACAACAAACATGACAGCACCTTTGGGAACCTGAGTGCCCATGAAGACCATGGGCTGACAGAGAGCCGGCTGCTGGCTTGGCGTGGCGTTGGGCACCACGGCCGTCACAACACTGTTGTTTGCAGGCAGTGGGACCATCTGGCAAATCACTGGCACAGGGGGGGCTCCGCTGCCTTGGGCAGGGGACAGCGGTGCTGCCGCTGCTGGCTGCTCTGCTGGTTCAGGGACAGACTCCTCCCTGCTCACCGAGCGCTTTATCAAGGGCACGGGACCAACAGCTGGTTCTGCAGTTCTTCCTTCTGCCACCGACAGTTCGCTGGTCTCAGCACTGGCTCCACTTGGTGCCGCGGCAGAGCACACTGAGGGCTGTTTTGGTTTCTTCTGTTTCCTGTTTGCTTCCCTGGAAGCACTGTCCTGGTATTTGAGCACACTGGCTGTTCTCACGGGGCAGGTTTTGTGATCACAGAGCTGGGCATCAGCCGTGTGGCGGATAACACTTGTCACTAGGGCTTTCAGAGGCCTGGCTGCTGGGCACCTCTCCGCCTCTCTCCGAGGTGCGGCCAGAGGAGGCTTCGCAGCCTCGGTCAGCGCCTTGCCGAGCGGATGGATCACCTGCGACATCTCCAAGTCGGAAGGGCTGTAGGGAGGGGTCAGGCACTGTGCAGGGGAGAGAGACACAGTAAGGGGGGGACGTTAACAGCACATCACCACGCTAATTGTTAAAAACAAGCACACACACACATACGCATTGGAAAACTTACAAATGCTGGTATGGCATTAAAGTCCGCTGCTCCAGGAAGCAAAGCCTCGTCACTTTCTTCTGACATGTCAGACGCAGGGGTTATAGGTCTCATTTCTGCATGTTTCTTGAAGTCTGATTTCCAGTTGCAACTCATAGAAATAAGGGCTTCTACAGCCTCATAATCGCTTTTTTCAGGTGTATTGTTCCAGAAATACCTTGTATCTCTCTGGTTTTCAGTCATCATCTCCATTTCTTACTCCTGTTTTGGTTAGAGAAAAAAAGCAAACTTTAAATCTGAAGCTAAGTTTGAGTATTTTGCAGTTGCTTGCAAGAAGGCATTGCTAAAAACAAACAGGGCAACCTGTGCAAAATAAATACACTTGGTGTACTTGCATCTTCCTGCTTTCTTTCATATTTATGTAATGTTTTTATGAAGTTGTTAGTGAGGAAATCTGGCCATCAGATGAAAATTATACAACTTCTTGAGACAAAAGAACTACTCTGGATCTTAAGTATGTTGAAGTTATTCCACATTGCAAGAGCTGTGTCTGAGAGCTTAAGAAAAATCTTCACACCCCACAAAAAAAGTAAATCAGAACTTCCTCCACCATCCCACCCTCCTTCTGTTTTTGCTTTGGACACACATAGCCCTCAGCATTGTGCTTATTTTGGCACATGAGAAAGCACCACATTGGGACTGAGTCACATTTTCTTCGAAAGGTATTAGCAGCAAAAAAATTTCTAGAAAATACTCAGAGGGTCTCTCTCACACACACGTACATGCAAGGGAAATCACCTGCTTGGAGAACTGAGATATACATACATATATATACACACATACGTACCCCCCCGCCACCTCTAGCTCTGTGTATTCCCCGCCCGGCCCTCACGCAGGGCTGTGGGCGGGGCTCAGGCCGGGCCCCGCCCCCGGCTGTTGGGCGCGCGCCACCCTCACCTCAGCGCACCCCGCCGGCCGCCCCCGCGCGCGCCGCCCCCGCTCTCCCCTATTGGTTCCCCAGGAGCCGCGCCGGGCGCCCATTGGCCCGCACCGAGCAGGGCGCGGCCCCGGGCGGGGCACCTGAACAAAGCGTGATCGGGCGCCGCCGCGCGCCGACCTTTCCCCCAGTTCCCCGCGCGGCGCCCCCGCCTCCGGCGCGCGGCGGCGACCGGCTGTAAGGGCGGGCGGGAGGAGCCGTCACAGCGGGCGGGGGCCGGGCTGGGGGCAGCGCCGCCACACCCGACGCCTCCCGCCGCGGGGGAAGGGAAGGGAATCGAAGCGAAGCGGCGACCCTGCGGGGAGCGTGTACGGAGGCGGCGGNTATGTTGAAGTTATTCCACATTGCAAGAGCTGTGTCTGAGAGCTTAAGAAAAATCTTCACACCCCACAAAAAAAGTAAATCAGAACTTCCTCCACCATCCCACCCTCCTTCTGTTTTTGCTTTGGACACACATAGCCCTCAGCATTGTGCTTATTTTGGCACATGAGAAAGCACCACATTGGGACTGAGTCACATTTTCTTCGAAAGGTATTAGCAGCAAAAAAATTTCTAGAAAATACTCAGAGGGTCTCTCTCACACACACGTACATGCAAGGGAAATCACCTGCTTGGAGAACTGAGATATACATACATATATATACACACATACGTACCCCCCCGCCACCTCTAGCTCTGTGTATTCCCCGCCCGGCCCTCACGCAGGGCTGTGGGCGGGGCTCAGGCCGGGCCCCGCCCCCGGCTGTTGGGCGCGCGCCACCCTCACCTCAGCGCACCCCGCCGGCCGCCCCCGCGCGCGCCGCCCCCGCCCTCCCCTATTGGTTCCCCA
>VZTF01006132.1:173703-223488 GCA_013397755.1 Cnemophilus loriae | reverse complement strand
CGACCCTGCGGGGAGCGTGTACGGAGGCGGCGGCCGGCTCTTCCCTCAGCGCCGCGCCGCTTCCCTGCCGCCGCGCCGCCCACCCCGCGTGGCGCCGGGATCCCTCCGGCTTTCTCCTCCTCCCTGGCCGCTGCCACCTGGTACATGCAGCCGCCGAGGCCGGCGCCCGCACCCGGTCGGGCGCGCAGCACAAGAGGCTGCACGGCGCCGGACCGGCGCTGCCAACAGATTCTCGGTGGCTTCTCTTCCACCTTCCCTCCCTCCCTCTCTCCCGCGGCTTTCCTCGCCGGCTTGCCCCGCGGAGGGCTCTCCACGCGGGCGGCTCTCCTACAGCCCACCCCAGCAGCTCCAGTCCCCCACCGCGACTCAGCCCCTCCAGCCGCCGCCCCAGCCAGATCTCCCGCCCGCGGTCCCTCCTATCGTGGGTCGCCCCCGCACGTGCCCTGAGGATCCCCGTGGCGCACCATCCCTGGGGAGTCCCTCCGTCCCAGCCGTCCCGACCCCCCGGGATGCCCGGGTCGCTCACCGGAGGACCGAGCCCGCCCCGAGGTGCCACCGCCGCTCTCCCGGTTTTCCTCTTTTTGTTCGCCGCTCCCCACTCGGGCGGCGGCGCCCCCGGGCCCGCGCGCGGGNGCCCCCGCCCCCTTTCCGTGCCCTTCCCTTCCCTCCCCGGCATCCGTGTGGGAGCGGCGTGGGCGGCCCGGCGCTTCCTCCCGCATGAGGTCATACGGCAGCGGGGGAGGGAGCAGCCTCCCCGGCGCGGCCCCCGCTCCCCGCCGGGCTGAGGTGAAGCGGGGCCGCGGGTGGGGGAAGAGGCAGAGAGCGGCGTGGTCATTCCGACCTCATCGGACCTTTCTGGCCCATCCCCGTGGCTGGGCGCGCCCAGGGACCCGCTGCTGTGTCCTGGCAGCACCCTCGGGGTGGGGGGCGATCGCTGCCGCGCGTCGGGACCACCCCCGTCTGCACCGGGGCGCCCGGCGCTGTCCGTGTCCGCCCAGGGCGCTGTTGTTGGCGGGAGACCCGAGGGAGACCGCAGTCTGAGGAAGACCCCAGGCAGGTCGGCCCCGGCGAGCTCGGCCGTGCCTGCCCGCGGCTGCCTCGCCCTGTTCCCGGGTGCTGCCGCCCGGCTGGCTCGGGAACAGCTGCGGCTTAGCTGGGTCACTGCTAATCGCGTTACCCCGCGGGCTGCGGTGCGCCAGAAGGGCGAGAGCCGTGTGATCCGTTCTGCTCTGTGCAGGGTTTCAGGCGGGCTCTTTTTCCCGTCACAAAATTGTCATGAAAGTAGAAAGAGCGGCTGTGTGTGTCAGGACCTGGGAAGCCGGATCCAGGCCAGGCTGTAGCTGTGACCGGTATTGGGCTCTAGAAATGCTATTGATGCTTCGTTATAGTTCAGTTTCTTTCGTCCTGCTTATTCAGCCTCACTTAAGAGATCTCCCCTCCTCCTTCTCCTCCTAAGCGGTCCAGCGTCATTTGGTCAGAGCATTTTCATTTTTTCTTTTTTTTTGTTTTTCCTAAGACCTTCTTTGCCTCAGTCTTCAACAGTAAGACCAGTTATCCTCAGGACAACAGGCCTCCTGAGCTGGTAGACAGGGATGGGGAGCAGAATGGACCCCCTGTAATCTGGGAGGAAGTAGTTAGTGACCTGCTGTGCCACTTAGATGCTTACAAGTCTATGAGACTAGATTGGACTCATCCTAGGGTGATGAGGGAGCTGGCAGAAGAGCTCACCAAGCCTCTCTTCGTCATTTATTGTCAGTCCTGGCTAACCAGGGAGGTCCCAGATGACTGGAAGCTGGCCAACATGACACCCATCCACAAGAAGGGCCAGAAGGTGGATCCAGAGAACTACAGGCCTGTCAGCCTAACCTCAGCGCCTGGCAAGGTTATGAAGCAGATCATCTTGAGTGCAATCACATGACACATACAAGACAACCAAAGGATCAGTCCTAGCCAGGATGGTTTAGGAAAGCCAGGTCCTGCCTGACCAACCTGATCTCATTTTATGACTAGGTGATCTGCCTAGTAGATGAGGGGAAGGTTGTGGATGTAGTCTACCTGGACTTCAGCAAAGCTTTTGACTCTGTCTTCCATAGCATACTCCTGAAAAAGCTGGCAGCCCATGGCTTGGAGAGGCGAGCTCTTCACTGGTTTGAAAACTGGCTGGATGGCTGGGCCCAGAGAGTGGTGGTGGACACTGCTGCATCCACTTGGCATCCAGTCACCAGTGGTGTACCCCAGGGATCAGTGTTGGGCCCAGTCCTGTTCAATATCTTCATTGATGATGTGGATGAGGGAATCCAGTAAATTTGTGGACGGCACCGAGCTGGGTGCGAGTGTTGGTCTGCTGTGGGGTAGGAGGTCTCTGCAGAGGGATGAAGCTGAATCAATGGCACAAAGTCAGAGGTATGAGGTTCAATAAGGAGAATTGTTGGGTCCTACACTTTGTGCACAAAACCCCATACCCCTGCCTACTGTGGGTAGAGTGTCTGGAAAGTTGCTNATACTCCTGAAAAAGCTGGCAGCCCATGGCTTGGAGAGGCGAGCTCTTCACTGGTTTGAAAACTGGCTGGATGGCTGGGCCCAGAGAGTGGTGGTGGACACTGCTGCATCCACTTGGCATCCAGTCACCAGTGGTGTACCCCAGGGATCAGTGTTGGGCCCAGTCCTGTTCAATATCTTCATTGATGATGTGGATGAGGGAATCCAGTAAATTTGTGGACGGCACCGAGCTGGGTGCGAGTGTTGGTCTGCTGTGGGGTAGGAGGTCTCTGCAGAGGGATGAAGCTGAATCAATGGCACAAAGTCAGAGGTATGAGGTTCAATAAGGAGAATTGTTGGGTCCTACACTTTGTGCACAAAACCCCATACCCCTGCCTACTGTGGGTAGAGTGTCTGGAAAGTTGCTCAGAAGAAAAGGACCTGGAGGTGCTGGTCAACAGCCACTGAACATCAGCCAGTGTGTGCCCAGGTGGCCAAGAAGGCCAGTGGCATCCTGGCCTGTATCAGCAATAGTGTGGCCAGCAGGACCAGGGCAGTGACCCTCCCCATGTACTCGGCACTGGTGAGGCCACACCTCGAGTGCTGTGTCCAGTTCAAGGCCCCTCAATTCAGGAAGGACATTGAGGTGCTGGAGAGAGTCCAAAGAAGGACAACTGAGCTGATGTCGAGTCTGGAGCACCAGTCTTACAAGGAGCAGCTGAGGGAGCTGGGGGTGTTTCGCCTGGAGAAAAGGAGGCTCGGGGGAGACCTTATTGCTCTCTACAACTGCCTGAAAAGAGGGTGTAGCCAGGTAGGGGTTGAGCTGTTTTACCAGGCAACAAGTAATAGGATGAGAAGACAGTCTCAAGCTGCCTCAGGGGCAGTTTAGGTTGGACATTAGGAGGAATTTCTTCACATAAAGGGTGATTAGGCACTGAAATGGGCTGCCCAAGGAGGTGATGGAGTCATCATCCCTGGGGGTGTTTAAGGGAAGACTGGAGGTGGCACTCAGTGCTGTGGTCCAGTTGGCTTGGTGGTGTTCAGTCAAGGTCTCAGATGCCTTTTCCAACCTAATTGTTCTGTGATTATGTCATTCTTCCCGTCCTTCCCCTTTTCAAGGGTGTCATGGTCCTTTTCTTTCATTCTGCTTAATTCTTGCTCATGTCAGCCAATCCCAATTGGCAGAAGGGGTCTGGCAGCAGGTGATGTGTTCTTGTAATTTGCCTGAAACCAAGGAAACAAGAAACACCTTTCCCAGAGAGTTTAGTTATGCCTGAAAAAAAAAACAACTAAAAACTAAAAACAAAAACAACCAAAAAACCCAGGAAAACCAAACTGCAAGAAATGAGCAATTTCTTCAGCCTGAAGATAGGATAAGGATATAAATATTGCAAAACTTGACCATAGATGTATGTTATTTAAAGTAATCATTTCAAGGACATGTATTGACAAGAGAGTGGTAATTTTATTCCCAGGAAGACACTTTTTAAAAAAAAATTGCTTTAATTCCAGTGTTTCAACTGATACATTGTACAGATGGAATCTCTGTTATTTGGCTTCACAGTGGTACCCCAGACATATCTGATGGGATGTGCTGTCCTACTATGCCCCCTTGCACCAGGCTGCCAGTGGTGGGATCCATTTCTCCTTGCTCCTACAGCTGCCACAATTGTCACCTCTAGGAAAACATGCCACTTGACAGAGGGAAATCTGCATCTCCCATCTTCTGCTTCTGTTATGCAGCCCAGGTATCTGCCTGACTTTCTGACAGATTTTATAAGATCTCTGCAGGCACTGCAGGGAAACGGATTGGCTTGCCTGCCTTATCTAGAGGGAATTCCGAAAAGAGAATTCACTTCAGGATGATCCAAACTCCTTTCACTACTAGTAGCAAACAAATGTTTACAAATTACTCCATTGGATCCCATGTCTCTGGGTGTATTAACAAGAGAAAGTGTGTTTACTGTGTGTTTCGTACTGAAATCAACAGGGAAAAAAAAAATTGATAAAATGGTTGCTTGGCTCCCAGAACACGCTGTCCTTTGCCAGAAGGTGTTACTGTCACACAAGGCACAGCTGGGGAAAGAGCTCCTGGCTCACAAGTGCATCTGTCTGCACCTGCCCTGGCTGAAATAAAGGTTGTGGAACAAATACTCAATAGTTCTTGGTGAAATTCTGTGTTTTCTGTTTGTGGCAAGTTCTGTCATGGTTTTTGTGATTGTAAGTGGTTTTATTTAAAACATTCTGAAATCTCATTTGAAGCGTATTATTGCCACTAAAACTAAATCTGTAAGAGTTGCACCAGCCTACGGGATAAATTCACTCACAAAACTAATAGTTTCTTCTGTACATTCGGCAGAAAATCATCACTTTTTCACCCTTACTTGTATGTAATGCATATATACAAATGTTTTACTGATACAGTAAGAACTTTAGTGTTAAAAATCCAGTTTCCAACATGAACAGAAGATCTGTAGCATGAACTGCTGTCACCATTTTTAGTTTGCTTGCTATGGCAACGTGTTGAAGGTGTATGCTGGACTGTTGGAGGAAGTTACAGTGATTCTGCAGTGATTTTTTAGAAGTAAAGTCCTCTTTGGAGGGCATACAATTATTTTCATATAAAATGGAAAGGTGAAATTAGCATAGCGATGTTTAGGCTTGATCATGTGCCTTTTAGACTTGTCATAAGAGTGACTTTCAAGGGACACTGAGCAGGCTGTTGTAAATACTTTGGAGTTTTGGCCATATCTCTCTTGGTTTATGTGATGTGAAGTAAGTTATGATCCAGCACTGACAGGTACTTCTCGACTGCTATGGTGTGACTATGAGAAAATAACAAAGGGCTGACTTGCAATGCCAGCTCATGCTTCAGGTGGCGTGTTCTGTTTTGTTCTTTTCCCACTCTTACTTCTCTCTCCCCTGTCCTTGCTTCACCTCCTTGCCCATCCTCCTGGCTTCCCAGTAAGCTGTCTCAGCTCTTTGTTGCTGTGGGCGTTGCAGGATCACCCTTGCTGCTCTTGGCACCCCTTCCAGCAGTGATTCTCCACAGGTCCTCTCGGCTTGCCTGTCCCAGCTGCCAATCTCATGTGCCCCTGGCACACACGGTGCTTCTTAATACCTCTTAATGCACCTTCCTTCCCGTGATGTCCGTACTGCTTTTGCTCCGTGAAAGCCTCTCCCTGTGGCCATTCCCAGCAACCTGCACTGCCAGAGCCTGCTCTTCACCACTTATGGCCATTCAGATCCTGCTGCCTCTTCCTCCATTTCTGGATCCTCCCTAATGTATTCCTCCTCCACTGACACCTCCAGCCACTGATGTTTCCAGCCCTGCCCCTCCAACTGCCCTCTTTCTTTGCTTCTTTAAACCAGCTTGTTTCAGCTTTAATTTCCAGAGCAACCCTCTGCAGCCACGCCTCTCGTCAGTCTGCTTGTCTGGTTACTCAGGAAGCCTCCTGCTCATTCTCCCTGTGGGAGAGTCTCCTCTCACCCCTGGGCTTTGTTCCCACCACGTCAATGCTTGTCTGTTGCAAGTTTTGCGTTGTGCACTGACCAGCTGCAGTCAAAATACACAGAAAGACTGGGGTTGGACTGGTAGGTCAAAAACCTCTTACACTTACCCTCCTTTAAGCCAGATCTTCAGACGAGTTCTGGGTTTGGCAGGGAGTATGGTCTCTGTGAGAGACTGCCTGGTGGTGTGGGGGATTAGGATGCAGGCGGGGTGAAGGACTTCGTGAGAGGGTGGAGAGGGACTTTGCTGTGGCTGTCCTCCAGAAGCAGGCTCAACTGTCATCTCAGTGGCATGTCCTGTAGCTGCATTGTTAGCAGCTGGCCTTGGCTCAGGAAAGAGCAGTGCTCGGAAGTGAGGAGACGTATCTGTTCCTTGACTCCCACAGTCCACAGGAGCTTTGTGTCTCCCCAGAGACCTCCCTTCTGAGTGCACAGCCGGCAGCCCTGCATGTGTGTTCATCTGCTGTACCTTCTCTTCTCCCCCTGCCCTGTGCTCTGCCTTTGAATTACAGAGCAGAACTGTCAAAACCACCTCTCCCAAAAATAATCTCTTGCTTCAGAGGAAAGTGTGACAGCTCATTTTCATATGCAGAGCGGTGCAGTGGGTGTCTGAAAGCAGCTGAGGCTGAGGGGGTGGCCAGGGAAAGGCAGCTCTGAAATGGCAGCTGGGGAACATGAGAGGAAGGACGGAAGGAAGGGAGCAAATGAAGAATGGGGAGGGGGCGGAAGGAGGGCCGGAGGCAGCAGGCAAGTGGAGGGCATGAGAGGGTTGTACAGTGTGGGGCTGTTCTTTTTTCCCTGTCCTTCTACTGCTCCTGTTCGGTTATTGAATTAGGAAAGTATCTCTGCTGCTACTGACAGCTATTGCCGAGCTTGATATATCAGATAACTGGGGAGAGGGAGCATACAGTCAGCAACAAGGCAGCTTGGTGCTTTTTTCATCTCCTCTTCTTTTCCCTTCTTCTTCATGCCCCATTTTCCTCACATATCCCAACCTTAAGAAAAATCTGCTTCATCCTGGTTCTGCAATTGCTTATTGGAGTACTGAGTGAAAAACAGAACTTGCTTGTCATTAAGATTTCAGTTTATGGGTTTTACTTCGCTTTACCAGTCTGATTGCCAGATGGAGCAAATCTTGTTTGCTTGGCAGTGCCATGTGCCTCCCCAGCCCTATATGATACTCACCCCGGTTTCTGTGTACGTGCATTTTGCAGAGTGTTGCTCATGGCCCTTTGTCTCTGGAGCATTTGTGGCTGTGCCTGAGTCACTGCAGTTCCAGTCCTGCTGTGCCTGCTCAGTGGAAGGCTTCAGAAGCTGTCGGCAGTGTTGATGTTTGCACTGCTGCCATAGGAGACAGCCTCATGGAGTCGGGGGAAACCTCAAACATCCCTAGTGAAGCCAAAGGGCAGGTGAGAGAAACTTCTTTTTGGCAAGTGAGCTGTTCCCAGTGAAGCTGATCTTCTCTGGCAGCACTGGAAGCAGCTGAAGGATCACTGTCAATTCGCAAGTATTTTCCATTCACTTTTCTAGAGAAGCTGGGGATGTGGTTTTATGCCACCCAGAAGGAAATGGGTGTTTCTTTGGGAAGATGCTTAGGATTTTGACTGTTAAGCACTTGTTGGTTATTTATGTATGCCTATTACACTATATCTTAAGTTTAAATTAAAAAAAAACCCCACTTGTCCATCCTGCAGATCATAGAATGGTTTGAGTTGAAAGGACCTTAAAGATCATCTGGTTCCAACTTCCCTGCCATGGCCAGGGATGCCCTCCACTAGGCCAGGTTGCTCAAAGCCCCATCCAGCCTGGCTGTGAACACTTGCAGGGATAGAGCACCTTATTTTTCTGACTGAAAAGCTAAATTGTCATGGGATTGGGACAATAAATTAGAGAACTGGGAACACAGCTGGTAATTTACTGGCCAGTTTTGTAACTGGTCTAGGGGCTGAGGCTAAGTCAGGTGAAACTAAAGTGTCCTGAATTTCACCCCTCTCTTAAGAAGCACAGCTCTGTTATCTGTGGCTTATCTTGGCTTTGGCATGCAGAATTAAAAAGGTGGTTTAAGTTGCTCCTTTATCCTAAACTCTTTGATTTCTACCTACAAATAAGCAAGAGACATTTTCCACTTCTCACGACAGGACATCAAGGGGTATTTTTTACTTCTGATGAGTACATGTTTCACATAAGACTGTAGGATAGATGGCTGTTTTAGTCAGCGCAGAAAGAACCCAGGTAGGTAAATGATCGCTTCAATACGTACTAAAAATTGTGAGAGGTTTTATATTCAACTGTTTCAGTGCAGGATTAGGTTGTATGCCAGCTAGAACTTTCCTTGGGTCCTGTGGCTGCGTTTCTTCTGAAGACACTGTACAGGACAGTTGGTACCAGCTACAGCCCTGCTTGCATCTGTCTTTTTGGAAGGTCAACCAAAATAAGTGTCTGGTCAGCTCAAACCAGCCAAGTCACATACTCACTGCGTGTCTTGGCCCAGGAAATCCTGGGAATCTAGTGGCAATCAGGAATTAATATTGGAATGATTTGTTGATTCCTTCAGTGCTTCCTATTTCACTTCCCATGGTGTGACCATGTGTTTATTTTTGTTTAGTATCTTGTATGGTCTTTCTTCCCTTGTGCAATGCTGGTGGGTTTGTTGATACCTCCAGTAAAGTGCAACATTGCTGTGTCACGTGGAGTTTGTCATTTCGCAACAACATGGATACTTTTGGAGAGCTGTGGAAGAGTATGGCAAAGTGCCATTGCTTTTTTTGCAGACAGAGCTTGGAAAATATCAGAAAACACAAAAGAGAATGTTTTCTGCTTGAGAGGATAACACACAGGTCTGTGCATTCCACCACTTGGAAAGGTATATTTAATTTTCTCAGTGTCACGATTGATTTAACTATTCAGTAAGACTTAACTGATCAATTTGAATTTCTGCTATCAAAATCGGATACTTAGAAGCTGAACTGTCAGCCAATAAAATGAGAAGCAGACAGCCTGTAAACATTGTAGAATGAGCTTGTGTAGCTAACAAAGCCACCTGTTCCTGCTATGATCAAATAAATGTTTTTCCCAGTGGAAGTGTTAGAAACACAGTTGTGTCCTTTTCCTGCCAAAACAGAATTTTCTTGTTACACTGTGACCTAAAGGCTGCTGCATTTTAAAAATTCCTCTGATGGGCTAAATCCTGGAGATATGAAGGAGGTGAGGTGGTGGTGTTATGGGACACAGCAATATAATATAAAAGTTAGCAAGGATGCTTTGCCTTTCCTCCTAACACAGGTAACAGCAATTCCATACCTCCCACTATAGGTATTGTCCTGGTTTTGGCTGGTATAGAGTTAATTTTCTTCCAAGTAGCTGGTACAGTACTGTGTTACGGATTCAGTATGAGAATAATAACATTGATAAAATGCTGATGTTTTAGTTGTTGCTAAGTAGTGCTTCCGCTAAGTCAAGGACTTTTTAGTTTCCCATGCTCTGCCAGTGAGGAGCTGCACAGAAGCCTGGAGGGAGCACAGCCAGGACAGCTGACCCGAACTGGCCGAAAAGATATTCCGTACTATAGAATGTCATGCTCAGGTCCCTACATAGTGTGAGACCTGAGCATGACATAAATGATATGGAATAAAGGGTGGAGAAGGTGCTGGCATTGGCTGGAATAGAGTTAATTTTCTTCGTAGTAGCAGGTTTGGGCCTATGTTTGGGATTTGTTCTGAAAACAGTGTTGATAACAGAGGAATGTTTTCATTATCACTGAGCAGCACTAATACAGAGTCAAAGCCTTTTCTGCTTCCCACCTCATCACACCAGTGAGGAGGCTGGAGGAGCACAAGGAGCTGGGATAGCTGACCCTAGCTGACCAGAGGGATATCCCACACCATATGGCATCATGCTCAGCATATAAACCTGGGGGGAAATAAAGGAAGGGGAGGATGTTTGGAGTGATGGTGTTTGTCTTCTCCAGTCACCATTACATGTGATGGAGCCCTGCTTCTCTGAGGATGGCTGAACACCTGGCTGTCCATGGGGAGGGGTGAATGAATTCCAAATTCCTTAGTTTGCTTTTCTTGTGTTCCTATTAGACTGTCTTTATCTCAGTCCCTGAGTCTTCTCACTTTTCTGATTCTCTTCCCATCCCACTGCCAGGAAATAAGCAAGTGGTTGTGTGGTGCTTAGTTGCTGGCAAGGTTGAAGCCATGACATGTATTTTGATAGAAGTCATGGGATCTAAGGTTCTTCTTTCCTTTAAATCTACCTTTAATTATTTTTGAACTATTGACTAATTTCACCCCATGTGACAAATGAGATAGAGATGTTAATAACTCCCATGGTGTTCATTTATTAATGTTAGGACCTGAACCTACCGCATGCCTCTTAGTTTATATTCAAGCAAACAAACAATCTCTAGATAGGAAAATTGAAGTGAGAAAAGGCAGCATGTCCTACATCTGATACAGACTAAACTGCATCCAGCTTGGCCCCCTGCAGCCGATACACTCCTTTTGTATGTGTCAGCAGGCCCTGCGCTCTCCCATGTCCTGCTGCGGTCTCTTGCCAAATTCCTGGTTCACATACCACACCCTTGGCATCATGGTACAAAACACATCACTGACAAGCTGTTAAGCCACCCACTTGCTATTAGTAATTGATTTCCTTATTTTTCTTAAGATTTCACAGGAACTAAGGGCAAGGGGCACACTTGTGAGACTGTGGAGATCAAGGCCTTGTGTTTCATTTAAAGAGACATCATAAGAACCACAGCTTTGCTGCTCACATAGTCTCTTAGCAGCAATATAAGGACTAAGCAATTCTGCTTTAAATCTTTAAAACAAGAGCCTTTGTGAAAGCCAGCTTTGGTGTTCCTCAGTGCAAGTATCTCCACCGTGAGCTCAGTTTGGCGTGTGGGGCTACAAGGAGATAGATCTCTATTCTTCAAATCCACAATGTGCAGGGATGGTGTTGGCTTTGTCAGAGACCACAGGGAGGGAACCCCTGTCGGTGGGGTTGCTCTCATGACCAGAAAAACTTGCCCAGAGATTTTCATCAGTCTTTGCAGATCCCAGGTGTAGCTGGAGACTGTGCAGGTTATGCAGTGTTCCTGCATACCAACCCCCTGCGTGGCAGCAGACTGCCAGCATCCAGCTGCTCCCTGAATTCTCTGTGTGTCTCACTTTGCTCTTGCAGCTCAATTTTGGGGACACGCACTTCATTCCTGCAGCTCTGCATGGGACATATGCACTTTGGTCTTAAAGGTCACTGTTGGAGAGTCACCTATGTCCCACACCTCATCCTTGGTCCTACGGACATTCATTCTGTGGGAGCCATAGTATCCTGGTTTTGGCTGGTATAGAGTTAATTTTCTTGCAAGGAGCTGGTACAGTCCTGTGTTTTCAATTTAGGCTAAGAATCATGTTGATAGCACACTAACGTTTTAGTTGTTGCTAGTAGGGCTTGCCAAAAATCAAAGGTTTTTCAGCTTTCTGTGCTCTGCCAGTGAGGAGTTGCACAAGAAGCAGTAGGGAGCACATTCAGGACAGCCGACCCGAATTGGCCAAAGGGATATTCCATACCATAAAACATCACGTTTGGTACATAAACTGTGGGGAATTGTCTGGAAGCTGCCAATCGCTGCCCAGGGATGGGATGGGCATTGGTTAGGGGTGGTGAGCAGTTGCACTGTGCATCACTTGTCTTTCTTGGGTTTATTTATAGCTCTTTTTGTTCCCTCCCTTTTCATTTTATTCGTAGATATTATACTTCATTATTATTATCATCTTTTACTTTATTTCAATTATTAAACTGTTGTTATCTCAACTAATGGGTTTTACCTTTTTTTCCAATTCTCTTCCTCATCTCAGGGGTTGGGGGGAGCAGTGAGCAAACAGCTACATGGTCTTTAGTTGCCAGCTGAGGTTAAACCACAACACACAGTAAGAAGAAGAGGGACAGTATGGGCCTTGTTTGAGGTGACATGCAAAGTGGCATCCTGAAGTAATGGAAGCTTTTCTAGGAGAGGGCACTGTCTTGTCTATGGTAGACAGGATACATTTTTCCAATTGGATCTGTGGTGCAGACTGAGCCCATGTAGCTGGTTGTGGTACCCATAGCTCTGCAGGGCCTGTGAGTGATGTGCTGGCATTAAAGGGCTGGCAGGCAGCCTTCTAAAGACCTCATCAATCGGAGCCTGCCTATGACTGCTGTTGCCCTGGTCCAAAGTCTCCTCTCCACGAGGGGAGGAAGGGATGGTGGACAAGGTCAGTGTCTGAAAGGGTGTAGATATGTAGGCACATGTCTGTTGTGAAACAGCCATGGAAGGCTGTTGAGCATGGAGAGTACACAGGCATGGGAAGCCAGAGAGGCCTGGGCAGATGGGCCCAGTGCTGACATGCTCCCCTTCATCTTCTCTGTAGGTACAAATCATCTGCTCCAAAGGATCCTTGTTGTGAGCAGCAGGGAACTGAGCCAGCTTGCAGTGTTTGACCCTGGGCCCAAGGTTATTCTTGGGTTTCAACAGCAAAGTGTATATAAATGTACCCAGAGTCACTATGGGTGGAGTTCATCTAAGATTAGGTGCTTATAACACAAGCATCTGGTTTTATAGCTCTTTTTATAGTCAGTGAAGTGCTAATAAATATAAACCACCAGGTTCAAGCATGTTATGTTTTTCCCTGATGTGGAATGAATTGCGTTCTGAGCTCTGTTGACTCCATCTCCCTGACGATAATGGAAGCCTGGGCAGCAACCACAGTGGGTGACTCTTCAAAGCAGGTGGGGTGAGGTGGATCCCACCATGAGTGCCCACAAGGCCAGCAAGAACCATCAGCTGGGCAGAGCAGAGTCTCGTGGAGGGACAGCAGGAGTGGGTTCAGGCTGTTTGCTGGCTGTTGGCATGCAGGTGTTCGCATGCATGTCTGCAACTCGAACATGGCACACACTACCCTTTGCTGCCAAGAGACCTGGGGAAAAACTGAGGGGAGAGAGGAGACACTGTGATGGGGACTCAAATTTAGAGAAGGTGAAAAGGCTGAGGGTCTTGCAAGGGCACAAAGGAAGTGGAGAAGAAGGTATGGTGTAGCCATTGAGATGGGGCACATAGAGGGCAGTTTCAGACGCTGTAGTGAAGCAGGCTCTCACAGAGCAGCTCCTTCAGGGGACAGCTTGGTTACCTTTATCCTGCATGAGAAGCTTCCATTTTCCCCCATTCCCCCTGGATATGGTGCACAGCATGGCAGCTGACTGTCACTGTCTCTTGGAGGTTTGCTCTGCTGAGGTGCAGTGGCTTTGTTCCTCCAGGTTTTTTGGGAACATGCTTGTCCATCACGAATCTCTTCTTTGGCCCCTGGGTCTGTCTCTTTGGGTGAAGCTGAAGGACTGATGTCAAAGGCTTTGTGATTGCTTTGGTCTTTAGTTTAGTTTTCACAAGTATATCTTGTATTGAAAAATCATTTTAAAAGTCAGGAGACAGCCTGTGTGTAACTAGCTCCATTCTCCCAGAACAGAATTCTCCCAGAATTTACATTCATTTCTCACTACTTCCAGGAATGTTTGGTTTTGTGATTTTTTTTTTCTTGCAACATTTTTCTAGTGTCTTCCTGTTTCTGAGTTAGCTTAAGGTGGGTTTTGCAGGCAAACTCTATTTCTACACAAAGAGGATTGGCTGAAAATGGACTGCTGTGTTCATTTCCATCATGAACTTTCAGGAAGCCTTTCCACAGGTGCTGTTGAAAAGTTACTGGTTTGCAGTAGTGGAAGGGCAAAATGATTCTTGCAAAATACTGTTTCATCTCCCTTTGTTTAGGGACTGAAAATGCAGATATTGGGCAGAAATAAAAAGGGTGTGATTCTGCAGCTGTTGATCCCAGTGCAGTGAACTGTTTAGAGCAAGGACTAAAAGGGAATGGAAAATAGATGTCTACCAGAAGAAAGTTTGCGTCTAGTTTTTAGTTTCAAGAAGTTAACAAGATGCTTCGGTTATTTTAAAGATGCCTTTGTTAGTTTTGAGAAGTTTTCAAGATGGCCCTGAAGACCATCTTCATATATTTGATGGCACCAGATATAAAAAACCCTGATGTCGTAATGTCTCTGTGTGTACATGTGTTTGTTTTGCAGCTAGAACAGTTTTAACTATCAGAAAACAGTTACACCCCGCTCTGCACGGTCAGGGTCATGCACTTACCAGGAACCGTCTTCAGAGCCCTCCCAAAAAAGGGCATTTCCAGCATCAGTACGGGTGTGGGTAGAAGAGACAGCAGCAAGTGAGGGTCAGGGGGTTCTTGTGCCTGCAAAAGGCTTCGTCAGATACAGTGGGTCACATTTTCCATACTTTTATTCTGCTTATGTGTTCAGGCTTCAACTCCACAAACCTGCATGCACCGGTGGTGGATGCCACTTTCAGGAGTCCTGCTCACAATCAGTGAGCACTGTCTAGGACCTGTGCTGGAACATGAGTAAAGAAAAAAGCTCTTTGGCTTCCTTTGTCCTCAGGAAGCTTTGATGTTAACCTCAAATCCAGATCTGTCTCATGAGACAATGAACGATCTAAGCTGTAATTGATCTGGAACTTGTAACATCCATAACAATTTTCCAGAAAGCTTTGCCTGTTACTTGGGTGTCAGGTTCCCAAGATTTTCTGCTTCTGATGAAGTCCTGGGAACTCCTAACGCTGGTGTGACACCTCCTTCTCCTCCACCTCAGTGTTTTGTGTCCTATGTGAACTGCATTGTCACATGTTGTCAGCCTGTCACAGTTTGGGTCTGTTTCCTTAGGGTCAGTGAATTAAAGGCTCAGATTTCATATAAGAGCAAGTGGAGGAGTTGCTGTCATAGAGAAATCGGTGCTGTACCATCCTGGTCAGCAGACCCGTGGAAGGCAAAGCTGAGACACTAAAGTACATGTATGTGAAATAAAACCATGTCTGGAAAGCATTTCCTAAATTAAAGAAGCACAGCATAGCAACCCATGCTGAAGGAAGCTTTTTGGATCCAAGTTAGGATGACACAGGTGATACAGCAAAGACATGGTTTTTTAGGAGCAGACCTACGAGTGGCCCTGCATGCACAGACCCCTCTCCTCTCTTTGGGATGACTATTATTAGCACGGTGTCTGACCAGTCCAAATTCAAGTGGTGTGTGGGTCTGTTTGGTTACTGAAGAGCTATTTGGCAACTCTGGGTGAATGCCTTAAATAATCCTGCTGGCACTGGATGTTGGAGAGCTTGAGGCTTTAGAAACTTTTGGGTAAAATTTACTCTCTTTAAATAAACAATGAATATTGATTAAATCATATGACAACCCAACAGAGCACTCTTTCAAATACCGCAAGTCACCAGAGTTCATTTTTATATATTTATATACTCAGAATGCCTTGAAATGTTTGCTTTGGTGAAAGACATGCTAGGTCTTTTACTCATGCAGCTCTATATACTTTTATATGCATGGACCTGTGCACACAGAGAGGAGGATTTTCAAGGCTGCTTAAAGGATTAGGATGCTCACTTTGTTTGTTTTAGTTGGAGACTTGAATCTCTTAGGCAGATTTGAAAATCTTAGCCATAATTCTTTGCTTATCTTAGTATACTGGGGTAAGACCTTTTCCATGTTAAAATAATTTCTAAGTGCTCTTTTCTTGCTGCCATAAAATAAAAATGTGTTTAAGTGCAATTTTAAGAAGCATTTATTTTTCTAGACGTATTAGTTTATTTTACCCATTTGCCGTTTTATTTACTGAGGAAGCTCTTAAATCACAGTCTGTTTATATTTCGTACTGAGTAGAGTAGCAAAGGGTTTGTCCGGACTAAGCCTACACGTCTATAAAGGCCTTTTATTATCATTATTTGTACAGTTTAAAAGTCCTGGAAAGGTTTTCTCATCTTAAATCTCTCAGCAGTGCGGTTACGTATCTGGCCTCAGATGTATGTTAGGAGACACCATATGGCCCTGCCAAGTGCAAAAGCCGCGCATGCAGGTGTTGGTTTGCAGCGGTGGGAAAGGAGCGAGGAGTGAAATCTGTAAACAGAGTGGAGTAGGTGAAAGGCTGCGGGTGCTCTGTTTACACGCGTGCCGAGCAGGAAGCTCTCCCGTTGCACAGGCAGTTCTGTCCGGGCAGCAAGAGGAAAAGCACGGCCTGTCTCGGTGCTGCTTCCCAAGGCGCCTCGTTGCGACTCTCTCCATGTCTGGCAAGGTGCCGCTTGAAGCCCGGAGGGGCTGCAGCCGCAGGGTGTTCCATGCATCCCAGTGCCCTCCCAGCAGCTCTACTGCAAGTCAAACCCCGGCCCGCACCTCGGGGGAGGCCAGTGCGAGCAGTGGAAGCGGCTGTGGGCGGTGGACACCAGGCTCCTCGCACTGTCAGCAGGGCTACCCAGTGCAGTTCCAGGCTGCACACGGTGTGTTGCCTTTCTGAGCTGCCTGGATGATGGAGATGCACTGTGGAGTGCTGGAGCAAACCCAAGTGTGGGGAAAACCAGCCCATCCCCAGACTTGACCTGTATCTCATTTCCAGTCTTTTGGGTGGCACTCTGTTGGGTTTGATTTCTAGTTCAGGGCACCATTTTTCCTGTATTGCTCCCACTGAGGAGAGGATTTCCTTGGGAGTAACATGTTGAAATAAACAGAACTTGGGAATTTGCTTATTCTCAGAGTGAGCGAAGGACCAGCTGTGCTTTAGGCACACACAAAAGAAGATGCAGCTCAACAGTTTTAGACCGGTTTTTAAACATTACTTTGCCTTACCTGTACATGTTGAAACGCCATGGACCTCAGATTTTGGGTCGTTTGCAAGTGCTAGAAATGGTGCATGTGTTTTGTTAAAGAAAATACTCACTTGTCCCCAGCAGTTTATCGGAGGTGCTTTCCCCTCCATTTCCTCTCCAGCTCTGAGAACAAGAGCTGACAGGTAAGGCTCCAAGCCCTGGATGACCACATGCCCTGCAGCTGTCCCTGCAACCGAAAGAGCTGAGAACTCACACGGAGCACCAGCACCTTGTCCTGCACTCCTTTTTGTTTTTTTAAATGTAGCCTGGCACGTGGCCCTGGTGACACTCAGGAGGGGAGCCTGTGGCTGTCCCCGATGTCTGTGGTCCCTGCCACGAGTGTAATCCCCTCTGCTGGGCTTGCTCTGCCAGGCTGAGGATGTGCCCTCTTTGCACGCTTGCAGACACACTCTGGTTTGACTCTGGTTGAACAGGAGTGGCCACAGAGCAGGCTGGAGGCGTCAGCCCCTTCCCCAGGGCCCTACTCCCTCCGTGCCTGCAGCAAGAGCAGCCCCATGTTCTGCCAGGGGCATGAGGAGTGACCAGCAGCTCCTCTCTGCTCTGGGTGGGAGAAGTCTCGGCTGTGGGCTGAAAGCACATGCAGGGACTGACAGCTCGTGGCTGCATCCATCATCCTTCGGTTACTCATCTACAACTCATGCCAGCTCGGGAGAGGCCTGAGAGATGTTGAGGAACACACTGACTGCCAGTAGCTGGGTGTGCAAGCTGCACATCGTGCCCTGGAGGGGATAAGTTGCTTGCAGGCAACGAGCCATGAATGGACGCCAACCCTTTGCCTGCACGGGGACCCAACCAGAGGGTGGACAGTCACCTGGAGACTGCACAGGGCGTGATGAACAGCAAGACCCGAGCCCAAATATCATCATTGGGCCAAAAGATGTGTGCAAGGCATGTGAAGAGCAGGTGCATAGACTGTGAAGGTATAAAAGCTCAGAGATCTCTTTGTTGGGGGTCCCTCCCCAGAGGCACCCGCTCAAGCTGTTGTTGCTATACCACAATTAAAATACTTAAAGGAACCAGATGTTTGAGATTCTGCTATGGGAAAGCCAGGCAGGGTTGGCGACTGTGAGTGGTGTGTGTATGGAGTCAGGCGGGGCACCTGTCAGTTCACTGGAGCGGCCCAGGTTGGGGTCATGTGAGTGAGACTCACAGAGGGGCTCCCAAATGGACTGGGAAGCTTCCTTAACAGCGAGACAGGTGTACTACCATATCACCCTCCTCCTTTGCTGTTTTTCCATGGGCACAGGACAGCCTGTGAACCATGGCAAAAGGACCTTTTGGAAATCTGTTGTGAAATCCCATGATCACTGATTTTAAAACATCCAGCAGAGGCTACAATCGTTTAATAGGCTGTCTCTGCTGGTCTGGTCCTGCCACTTGTAGACAGTGTAGAAACTCTGTGTGAATTACGGATCAGATACCAAGCCAAACACTGTGCTTCCATCTGGAGCATTACAGTTCTGCTTCTTGCTTTTATCAGTTTGCTCAACTGGGCAAGACAGCCTAGTGCAGAAACTGATTTTCTTTGAAAAAATTAGCAGTCTACTTAATGCTGAAACAATGCCTTCTGACTAGCTGTCAGGGCCTTCAGCTGGTTTGAGTGTAGCTTATTCCAGACCATGATGCTTTATATGTCATGGTGCATGTCCTCAGCTTCACCTTTCCATTGTGCACCTTATCGGAAACCCTGCTCCCGGGACTTGCAATCATTCATTTGGAATTAGAAATGAAACAAATCACCTTAGATCTCATTTATGTGTGAAGCGAGGAACTGTATTGGGTAAAGAAACAACTTTTGCTTTATTGCATATCATGGGGACATGTTGCAGAAGTGTCCCAAAGCCCAGCATGCTGTGTGTGTAAAACACGCAGTGTGTAAATAGAGGCTTGCAAGACAACACGTTTTAAGGTGAAGTTGCTGCAGTATGAGACAAACTCCAGAAGTTTGAAGAGACGTCAGTCTGAGTTTGGGGGATTGTTAGTAGTCACTGGAAAGGCAAAAGAAGGTCACAGATAAAAAGAAAATGTGATTCTATGGAAACAGGCAGGTGGAACGAGCCCAGCTGCACCTTCTCCAAGCCCAGAGCAGCATGCTCCCAGGGCAGACGGACTCAGTCCGTGGCACAGGGAGCCTGCACCAGCTCCTGGGAAACCCAATGCTGCTGGGGGGCAGGGTGCCTTAATGAGCTGCAGAGGGCTGTGGTGTGACAGGGAGTGACAGTGGCACCATATCCCCTCTCCCTGCTAGCCATGTCACATTCAGAGTGGTCTCCTGCCCTGTCCTGGCAGGTGCATGGCTCTGGCTGGCGGGTGTGGAGGATGCCAGTGCCTGGGCAGCCAGGCACACTGCTTGACTGCAGCTGCAGTGCCGGCCCTGGCATGGCATGCAGACTGTCTGCATTCCTGCACCAGGGGCTTGCAGCCACCATCTCATCCTGAGTGCTTTAGTCCTGCGTGAGTGCATGGTAGGGCACTTGGCACGTGCGACAGAGGTCTCTCCTCTGAAACTTCTGTAATTCTGCTGTCTTCCAGGGTTTTGCACTGGGGCAGGACTCATCCTGCTCAAGCTGCATCCAACATAACCAGTCTGCTGGTTTAATAGGTCAAAGAGCTCTGAGCTGGAGGGGTTACCTTGTGGTTGCCAGAGACTGCTTGGGCCAGGAGCAGCTTTGTGTGCTATGCAGAGCTGGTGCCTGGAGCCACAGCCCTACTTGCCTGCAGCCAGGTGAGTGGCACAAGAAGGTCGTCCTGAGCACCAGGGTCTGGAGCCAGACCTATGTGTGAGCTGTGGGCTGCAAGGCCACTGTGGGTTTTATGTGCCTGCCATTTCATTGCCACGCTGGGGGTGACTTGTCTTGACTTGCCAACTTTGAGGTTTGAGATAGCCGAACTCCACAGAAATGCCCAAGCAGGTGGCATCCTCCAAGGCCTTAGGCTCGGGGGACAGCAGCTGCACGCCAGCCGTGCAGGCAGAGCAGTAGTGGCCTATGGAGGTGGGTGTGGGTGGGTGCATGCCATGGGTGCAGTGGGGCTGGGGCTGTGGGCTGCCTGCTGCCGCTGGAGAGGGGCTCCAGCCCTTTGGCAGCAGCGGCAGTGGGAGAGCCCCTGCTCCAGGGAGATTGCAAATTGGATTTGGCAGAAGCAGAGGCAGAGCATGCTAAATGCGCTAAGCTAAACCAGCTTTGCTTTGTAGATTGTTATTTTTTTCACAAGCCACCAAACAAACACCACTTTGGGGCCTGAGCAGAAGCTGGGAATCCCTCTTCTATTTCTGCCTTTCCCCTCCCCGGGGCAGCCCAGCCATTCCCCACTTGTCCAGCCCCTTGCAGGATCCCACATGGCCCCACAGCCGCTGCAGCAGCACCGCGGAAAAATGCGTTGTGGCTCCGTGGTACTTGGCTCGATGGTCCCAAGGGATGGAGGGCTGGGACTGCAAGGGCAGCAGTGGCTGAGCCAGTGGCCACAGCCTGGCACGCTGGAGCCTGAGTGGCTCTCCCTGTGGGACTGCCCATGCAGTAGAGACTTCCTAAAGCCATCTGGAGGGTGTTTTAAAAGCAAACATTGCAAAGCGTTGCCTGGCCTTCCTCTAGCTAGCAGGGGGAAAAAAAAGGATACTCTGGAAAACTATTCTGGTCTCGCACGCGTCTCAAGCGGAAAATTTCAGCTGAACTGATTTCGGCTGGCGGGGTTAAGGGAGGTGAGGCCCAGCTGCCGCTGGCTCTGCAGCACGGACGGACGGACGGACGGCTCCGCAGGAGCCCGTGCCTGCCACGTGGGCAGGGCTGGGTCTGGCAGCGGCTCTGGCGGGGAGAAAAGAAACCCGAGCCCAGGGGAGCGCAGGGGTTGGGATGCAGCCTTCAAACGGCGCGGCCGCTGCCGCCGCTGTTACACATCCCGGCCTGGGAATGAACCGTCTCCGGCTCTCCAGGTGCTGAGGGCTGCCTTCCCACCTTGTGCCCGTCTCCCGGCTGCAGTCACTCCTCTCGGTGCAGCCCATGGCGGGGCTGTAGCGGCAGGGACGCTGGGTGCGGTGGCTAACGGGGCCAATCCCTGTCCTGCAGGAATAACATGGAGCATGTCACCAGCCCTGCTGGCGGCACAGGCCTTGAGCACCGGCCTTGAAACCGTGCCAGGGGAGCTCGACTCAGGCCAGGGACTGCGGCGTGGAGCCAGCGGGGGCGAGCGCCTCGGAGTCAAGGACAGCTGGAGAAGGGGGTGTCCGCTCCTCATCCTTCCCCTCAGTGCTGATATCCCAGGACCATGGACTGTAGGACCTAGAGCGGGCTGGGAACTTGCTGTTCAGGTGTTCGTTGTTGGAAAATAGTCGCAATTTGTTGAAATTGCAACTTTTAATGGAAATGTTCGTATGTGTGTGGGAGACCGAGTCCCCTGGTCCTGTGTCCTGGAGTGTCTCCTACCTTTCCCCTCTATCTGGTACGAGCATGGGTTGGTCTGTCCCCACCCTCACACGGAACAGGAAGGTTTTGGATCCTCAGACAGCTCAAAAGAATGGGTTTTCCAGCCAGCCCTACCCACACCACCTGCCAGCACAGCTCCAGCCATGTGGGCCAGCAGCGCTCAGCCAGGGCGGTGGTACAGCTCAAACTGGAAAGGAGATTCGTGATCCGGTGTCATAGGATCACCGGGTGATTCTGTGGGGAAGAGGGCCCAGGAGGTCTTAGGTGCAGCCGCTGGCTCTGGGCAGGTTCAGCTGTTAGGTTAGACCAGGCTGCCCAGGGCTTCGTCTCGTCGGGGCTGGGAAAGCCTGCGGGAAAGGATCCCGACAGCCTGTCTGGGCAGCCCTTGGCGCTGCCGGACGCATCCAGACGGCTTCCCCCGGCCGCAGTTCCAGGGGCATTTAAGGAGCGCGTTAGAGCGTGACGTGGCCGCTCGGAGCGTGTCGCGGGCGGCTGTGACTCCCCGGCGCGCCCAGCCCGGCGCCGCCGGGACACGGGACCGGCCGGGACACGGCCCGGGCTGAGCGGGGCAGGGCTTGTCCCTCCGCCCCCGCCGCAGCGGCTCCGGGCGGGCGCTGGAGCTCCCTGCTGGCCGCAGCTCCGCGCTTCGGGACCGGCCCCCGCTGCCACAGCCCCAGCGGCCGCCTGAGAAAGCGAGAGGGGCTGGGGCGGCTTCGCGCCGGTGCCCCAAGGCCGCTGCTTCAGGTGCTGCTTCCGAACGGCAATACTCGCACTGGGGCTCGCTGGGTAGTGCTGGTGTTCCAGAGGGGAGTTACTGGGAGGAGGGCGCCCACCGTGGAGCCCATCACTGCTGCCCAGAACATCCCTCGGCCATCCCTGGCTGCAGCAGGTGACTGACAAGGGCCCTGCAGTGCACAGCTTCTCTCTGCTTCATCACCTTCACCACAGGGGTTTCCATTGGACAGGTGTAATAAACTTCCAACACAAATAGCTGAGTGGCTTGCTTAAGGATACGAAGAAGGGTACAATTCAGAGACTGGGTAGTTGAGCAAAAGATACAATCAGGATCTAAAAGCAAATTCTTGGGCCTGAATTCTCTCCCCTATTTGACTGATATGGAGTAGCCCTGTATTGCATGGCAGAGGGACAGGTGTTGTTACATGATACACATTTGACAGATTGGGGTCTGCACTACTGCCCACTGCAGCATTCAATCATTTCAAGAGAACATTAAAATAAAGCATTATATTTAACAGAACTTATGGGAAGCATCCGGTTGAAGACAGGGGCAACCAGTCCCTGCTGCCATATCCCAATTCAGGTGACAAACAGAATTAGCTTTGTCCCGTGAGCCAAGAGAGTAATCCTGTTAATGCCCCTAATTCAGCTCAAAGACCATGCAGTTGCAAAAAGATGAAACTGTGAAGTGAAAAAAGCTTGCAACTAAAGTGAATAAAGCTTGTTAGTCCAAGTATAAGGACTGTAACAGGAAGGTGAAAAGGACCTCTGTGAAAAGGACTGGTTCTCAGGGAATAGCCCTGGAGTCCTGGGTTAAAGAGACCTTCACCTGCCGTCCCTTGGCAGCCTCTCTGCCAGTGCCACAGACAGCCCCACTCCCCTCAGCAGTGGATCCAACAGGTCATGCTTTTCCCTAAAACTCAGGGCAAGCAGTTGATGCACTTGACTCTCAGGCAGTAAAGCAATAACTAGCAGTAAACTGATATAGTGAATTACATGCTACTACTTACTTAAAATTTTAATAAAGGGATGAAATAGGAGCTCAGAGAACGAGCAAGTCTGCAGTCAGTGCAGTACTTCCAGCAAAAGGAAAAACTAGGTGTGTAGTATCTGACATGCTCCTGCAGTACACATGGCAGTCACAGAAATTTTCTCCTTATAATCAGGCCAGTTAAACCATCTTTGATGCAGACCCTGTTCCTTCTCCCTGCAGCAGTCAGCTGGCACTGCCAGCACCCACTGAGCCCGTCCTTTGGGCAGCCACTGCCAGCCTTGCTGGCAGCAAGGCTGCTGCTTAGGGCTGCATTTGCTTTCCCGCTGTTGTCCAAGGCCTTAGCAAAGCTCTGAGAGCATTCCCCATCCTCTCCTCACAGGAGACTCAGTTACAGTCCTGTGTCAGCAAGATCAGTCTGGACCAGAATAAGGGCAGTTGCCTGGCTATCAAGGATTAAAAGCTGTTTTCTAGCTCAAGTTGTTTTGGGGGAGTGGTTTGTTTTGGTTGGGTGGGTTTTTTTGTTTTAGTTTGTTTTTAGGTGTTTTGGGGATTTTTTATTAAAAAACTCCAAGGGTTCAAACCTGAAACATCAACAGACAACTCCACACTCCCCCCACCCCCCAAAAAAAGCAGAAACAAGAGTACATAAGAAGCAGCAAAATATCCAGTGGTGGATCCAGGGCACCCACTTTTATTCTGATCCAATGTATGCCAGTCATGGAGCTGCTTGGGCACACAATGAAAAGTTAGAACCATTTTCTCCTGTTCCAAGGAGTAACTGGCAACACCAGTACCACAGCCTTGTCTGGGCCCACAGCCCTGGATCTTCCTTAGGAAATGGAATGCAGGCTGCAGGGCTGTACCAGGGAAGCATTCAGGCCAAAGCAGGCGGGGCTGTTTGCCATGCACAACCACCAACACATCACACAGTGAAGCACCGTCCGCAGGTCTGTGTCAGACACCTCTGCTCCTGCCACAGCCTCAGCAAGCAAGAGGGGCTGCAGCTGTCTAGTGAGCACAACAGGGCTACGTTACTTCCAAGTACTATAAAGAAATCATCCAGCTTTCATATTTTGTAAGTATTCTGAACTGCAGTTACAACATGAAAAGTAGCACATAGCAAATCAAACTGAAATACAAACTGTCTTCAGACTCCAGGCTGGCTTTAATAGCAGACTGTCTTCAAGTACAGAGAGTATTTCTGCTCTGACCACTGCTGTGTTTATAGAGAAATTATTTTCTACTTATCTGTAAGTTAACATAAAACAACTTTAAAAGACTGCATGACAGAATCCTGTTGGATTAGCTAACCTTAGGCAACTGTAGTTGCATTTAGTCAAAAACCACACAGCAGTCTGTCTTGTCTAGAAAGACCTCAACAGGTAAACTGAACTGAATATCACTACTTGACATGGGTCAGCTAGCAACTTCAGGTTATAAAAAACAAACAGAACACCAAAACCAAACACAGGTTTCCCCCTATCATTTACTCCCTTTACACTTCTACATTTAATTACAGTAATAAGTATTTCTTAGACTGCATCTCCAAAGCATAAGCCATTTTGTACCTCCTAGCTGGCCTGTTAAAACTGTTCTGACAAATCCAAACTGAGAATTTACTTTCAAGTAAAAGTCTACTAAGTTTCATAAAATCTTTGCTTTACAGAGCCAGAAAATAAAATTTCCTACCAGCTGGCACTCATGTAAAATACACTTGCAGCCAAAGTGTAGAAATTTTAGCTCCAGCTAAAGGGTTTTAAAAGTCCCTTTTGACTGTAAGATCCAGGCTTCAGTGCATCATTTCAAAACCCTAACACCCCCTTCTCCTCCTTCCCCCAGTTTTCAAGTGGGGGAATTTAAAGTGAGAAAGCAAGCAAAGGACCTTGAAGAAATCAAGAGGCTGCAGTACCACAATAAGGAAATTCTCTGACCAGTTCTGGCAGTTCATTACTCAATGCACATGTACTTGCAGCAGTCTGATTTACCTTTACATTATGGGTACAGTTAAATGAAGTCCAGTGCAAGAGAGCATTTGAGGTTTCTGTAGTCTTGTGCAGCCCTACCCTAGAGTCAGCACTGTAGGGAACTAGCTGAAGTTGGAAGTTAAGACTTTTCAAATAAACACTATTAAAAAAAGAGCCAAAAGTTCCATGAAAACGTGCAGAATTGGAGTAACCCATGCTGCCTCAGGGCACTGCATGCACACGAGCTGAGACAACCTCTCTGTGCACACCCATGCCTAGTGCAGGTTAGCTGGTTGGTGTGAAGAACTGAATCTAAGGTCATGCTCTAAAAACACACCACAAATTGCCTTTTAGCCTTCCAGGAACTTACATGACTTTCACTTCATACCGATTGGTCAATCTTAAAATTTTTACTGTTTAACACAAAGCTGAACCCATGGGCTAGAGAAAAGAAGGCTTCTCAAATCAATTACATATACATCTATTTTACAGCTACCTGCCTAGTTCCTCCCAAAGTTAGCCTGAAAAACAGTAAAATCTACACAAAGTTTTATTGCAATCATACAAGGGATACATCAAGGGTCAAATACAACAAATACTATGATGCAATTTTACATTTATTAAACTACAGTTCAAAGCACAAATTTACACATTCTAAATACACTAAAACATCTAATGAAGTCACACTGGTCTCCCACTGACATTTGATATATCTGGGCGAAAGACAATAACTTTACAAGACTTTTCTAACAGGAATCCTTAGTATAAAAACTGTGTACTTGTATGTAAACTGTTGAAGAACCCAAGTGATGGGTTTCCATCTCCACTAAGTCATCCATTTTGTTGCATATTTAACGCTCGGGGGTTGAATGAACTTGATTTTAAATTTGGACACCATTATCTAACCCCACCCCCACCCCCCCTGAATTGTAGCTGTAGCTTGTTTTGCCTGGTCCCCATTACTATTACTATTTTTTCAAGTTTCAAAGAGAATGAATTGAATTCAAGATTGTTCCATTTCTTCCACATTGGAATGTTGACCAGACAAACTACAGACTTGCAACTGCAGGTCTAAATGAAGCGTTAATGCCTGTTTAAGCTGCAGTGGAAAAGCGGTCTTCCGGGCTCAGCTGAATGCACGAAGGCACAAAGAAGAAGTTCTTCATCAATGTGTCTGAAGCAATTCCAGCATCTTGCATCTCATCCCTGCAGCAGAAAAAGTCAAGAGATGTAATAACATGTTTTCAGGTTCAATTTCCCTTCAGACACCAGCCTCAACGCAGTATTTGAAGCCAGCTGCCCCCGCATGGCTTGGCCCCCAGCTTGGCAGAAGGGAGCCCAGCTGTGCCAGTGCCTGGCACTCCCAGGAATGCTGCCAGTCTCCAGGGGTGGGAGCACAAGGCCCTGCCTACCTCGGCGCAGGAATGGGTCACCACACTCTCCATCAGCACAAGAGCATTACTGCCCTTCCTGCCTATGACGGTGCCAACATTGTACACAAGCTGCAGTTACTTGCAGGAAATCACAAGCTGCAGTTATCAGGAAAGCTCAAAGGTTGATATTAAACAGCCTTTGTTAAGCCAGTAGAAGACTTTGCAACTGCCACTGAACTCACAGGTGAGATTAGTCAGATATTTCGCTTTCCTTTGTCATCCTTAAATCAAAGTAGGCATTTTATCACAGATCTCAGTTTAGTTTCAGCAGTCAGACAACAGAGACAAAAAAAAAAATCCACCAACTAAAAAGGCACATTCTTGCACTCAGTATTTTCCTATATTTGCTACTGAATGTATTTTAAAAGTGTACACTCTTGAAGGAAGCAAAAGCAACCATGTCACTATCAAGATAGTTTTCTTACCAGTCACTGAAAGACATCATGTAGTAAATCAGTGGCCTCTGATAGTCATTAAAGGTAGACTGTTCACCTAAGGTACCAGAACCCATATTGTCAAAGATCAGCCAATCTCCAACGCTCAACTCGGGAAGAAGACAGTTTTCCACAATTTGATCAAGCTCATCACAGGATGGACCCCAAAGGCTGCTTGCGAACAGAGGCTCATCTTCCTTGTATTTCTGTATGCAAATGATTGAGGCAATTCAGGCTTCAGTTTATCAAATAAGAAAATTTTCAACTATACAGAAGGTTAATTTAATAAATAATATGCAATTATATATGTATGAAGTGTTAAATATATATTCAATAGACAGGATAGTAAGGATTACCTCTGAAGAATATAGAAGGACTCACCTTGTGAACCTCTGGGATAGTATTCAGTTTCTCAGACAATTTACTTGCAAAAGAACCATAAACACCATCATTTATGTAATATGTAAATACTGGTTCATCATCATTCCTGGTTCGCTCCACTGGAAGTAAAAAAAAAAGAAGTTGTCTTGCATGCATGTTTTGTCATAAGTCATCCTTTTGCAATCTAACTTAAGTCAGCTGCTTTCTCCTGACAAGGGGGTTCTATACATACTGGAATGGGAGAATTACAAGCAGAGTAGTCTGCATGGAACCAGATTATAAATTCAGTTATAACAGTAAGTGTGAGGCTTAATAAAATTAATACTTTCAGTAATAACCACTGCTAAGAATATAAATCCAGAGAAGCAGAGAAGTAGCTTGCTCCGTGACTTGATTTTTTATGTTCTAATACAGAACCTTCTAACACACCGTCTGTGAAGCACCTAACATAGGTTTAACCTAGTAAGGATACAAGAAGTGCCACGTAAAAGTAATAGTGAGACACAAAGAACATATGGTCAGAACCCAAAAAGCGTATTACAGTGCAAGAATTAGGGGATGCACTAAACATATAAACAAACTTGTCTATCCCAACTAAGAGTGGGCAGTCACCTGCACTGATTCATAACACAGAAAACAAATCCAACCCTTACCTCCAGAAGGAAGAAGTTTATCATACTCAACAGTCTTCTTTGCAATGATGTTCACTGCCAGTGTAAATGCAGATGAAACATAATAACATCCAGGCTCTGCAATCACATTAACACCAGATTCCTTAGGAAAGTAGACATCCAGCAATGGCCTGATGACATGATTAACCTAGGAAATTGAAGTCAGAGGTAAGACCAGTGAACTCAACTTATGGATGTATCAGATAAACACACACTTCCAGTCAGCAACAGGTCTAGTCAGCACACCAAATGCTTACTCTGGTCCTCTGTTCTCTGAGAAGTGCCTTTACCAGAGGTCCACAATTTATAAAAAAAACATGTAAGAAAACTGGTCATTCTGCTAAACACTGAAGATTGAGTACCATGACACCGAGTACTACACAGTCTCTCTCCACACCCAAAGTTCAAGCTGTGGTACACTCAAGACTGCACCAGTAATTTCAATGTCCATCCAGCACAACAGACAATGTAAAATTACATATGGACCCACAAGAACAGCCAAAGGGCCTTTTCGTGATAAGTTCTGATACTATCATATTAGAAACAGAATTATTTAATACTAACGTTCATATCTTAAGACAGATATTTGAAGATTAACAGATATTTTGGACAAGTAATAGAATCATTAGAATTGAGCAAAAAGCCCTGGTTGCTGTTAGTAACTCCTCACTGCATCACTTTCACTGTCCTGAATTCAGGGAATCTGAGTTTAAGACAACATAACAGTGTAAACTGGGTATGCTGTTTTATGTGCCACTTGATACTAAAAGATGGGATTTAGGCCAAAGCAGAGGCTAGCCAAATCAAGACCTTTAGCTTTCAGTTCTAAAGCAAAATATCAGAAGTTTTCATCCAGTAGCAACAGGGTTTATGATCCAAAGCACTCTAAGGTACCCTGGCTCAAACCATGCAAGAGTCACCAGCTGGACAACAACAGTCAAAAACTTGACTTACTACTGCTAGGGCTGCTTCATATAGCAATTTAATCTGTAACACACTTAAAGCAGCATTCATCCAGTATGAACAGGATTAAAAAGAAGTAATGATCGCCTCCAAGAACTGATTACACTATCCATGATCAAGAATACAGACCCAACTACTAGGATCTTGAGTTACAGTCTAACATGGAACTTAAACTATGTTTAAGATATCAATTCAAGCTACAGTTTGAAGGTTAAACACTTCAATTTCTTCAAAATTAAGAGTTTCAACTTCCAACACATTGCATACCTCTTCGAGCTGAAGTTCTGAACCTGTGAAGCCCCCACCAATATCCAACATGTTCATCTTAAAGCCAAATTCTTCCTAAAATGCACAGACAGAAGGTAAGTACATGAACAACTGTAAATGCAAAAGTGCTTTTATTGCTGCTTACTGTGGTTGGTTTCTCTGAATTTAAGCTTCTGAAAATATTTAGCTGAGTACATAGAGTGAGGGAGTAAGGGCATAGTACGGCTCCTTTAAATCTAGTAGCAAAGCACTGGGATGTCAATAGAGGCTGGTTACACAATTCTCTGCAAATCCCACAGCAGTATCAACTCTCCTCTTGTGGCTTTTGTTATATTCAGGCAGTATTTGCTGAACAGGTGGTGTATTCTGGCAAAAGACAGTTTTAGGAATTCACATATTATGTGACAAGACCGCTACAATGAATCTGCACAAAGATCAGCAAGATCCTCAATTTTATTGCCCCCATGTGCTACCAGCCACAGCTAAGGCACTAACTGCAGTAATAAGAGTAGATAGACTTGCAGTCTTTGTTTAGTTTACAAACTTCTCATACCACAATAGATGCCAGCATACAATTGTTCAATTTCAATGTAACCTAAAAGCATCAGTTGTGTATTTGCAGGACTGAGATTTGAATATCAAAAAGCCTTGACCAAAAGTGGGAAACTAATTTAAATAGCATGCAAGGCTACTGCCTGTCAGTGGGACAATATTCATTACCATAACTAGGACAAAATTGGTTTTACCTCTACCACACATCACAAAGGAGTATTTAGTCCCTTACTAAAAGTTCTATCTCCAATGACTTATTTTGGAAAGAATGTAGTTGGTTTGTTAGTATGATTAGAATAGAACGAGTCCTCTACTGTAGCAATTACATGTATGTATAGATCTACTTACAGCCATGTCAAACACACACCGAGCATCAGATATAGCATGAATGTACGTTTGCAGATCCTTGCAAGAGCCTGAAACATGAAATCTGAAAGAAATAAAAACACACTTAGTACACTGAACCATGCAGCTTTCAGACCAAGTAAATTGTTTCACTATATAAAACAGCAACTGAAGCAATTAACTCCCAAGTGTCTCAAAACAAGCTTAAATGATAATACAGCAACTGTGCAAAGAATAAGCTCAGACCACCACTGCCTTCTATTTCATCAGATTTGTACTTGAGGATTGTCTTCCTCTTAATCCTAAGAATGTCCCACAATATTCTCATCTTTGAGAAATAACATTTACTGAATTTTTCAGTCTTCACTATCAAAGTGGCTTAAAGTTGTTCTTCAGCAGGTGCCAAAGCTGCAGAGAAGTATCGATACCTCCCATAAGCTCCTGAATCCCCTCTTGTTCCTTGTTCAAAGTATTGGAAGTACTGCCATGTGCAGTTAGTCACTGAGGTGCTACAAGTGCCAGCATTCCCATGGGCTTCCTCAAGAGGAGTATGGTCTACTGGTTCTAGACAGACCATACACACACCTGAGAGACAATGTTCTCTGCTCCTAGTCTACTCCTTTAAGGAATGCCATTTTGAGGCAAAGGTCACTTTTCAAACTTACTTGCATGAATCCACATGCGGATTTTAAAATTATTTAAATAAAAATAATGCACAAGAGCCATATGACTTTAATAAAAGTTGGTTAAGACACTATATGAAGAGGCATGTTTTTTCAGTAGTATCTAATTTTTAAAGACATTTGTAGTTCATGCTTTAACATTCACTTCAAACAGATATACATCAAAACATTTGTGGTCTAAATCATCAAAATCTGGCTTAATTATTTTATTTTATTGTCTTGATGACCCATTTATTTGTTTGGTTGCCTTCCTAAAACAGTCATGAGTATGTGATAGATTTGTAGCTCAAGGCAGACAGAGCAGACTTGTGCATGCATTTTTCTCCCATATAGTAAAATATCTGTCAAACTTCCAGTTATACCACAGATCATTTATGAGAACTGGGAACTCTAGGATTTGTTCCTGCCACCTGCAAGTCAAAAACTTATCTGAGTATTTTGTCTTGATATGATCAAAGAGTGACACACAAGCTTAACTCTTACAAAATCTGACCCCCATGTTCATCTTGTTCAAACTATCCAATCTATTCCATTCTATACTAGCACTTCTGTTATGCTGTTTATTGCTGGAAAAATACAAATCAAGTTACCACAGAAATCTAAGAGTACAGTTAGAGAATAGGAGAGTTTTAGTTTTCATGCTGACAGAAGGATTTCTGATACTTCATTTCATATTGCTTTGATGTCTAGTAGTTACATTGTTTCATACTAGTTTTTGCTTGCAAGCAAAAGCTCATGATACTAAATTGATGCAATATTGTTTGTCTGCGGGTTTTGTTGGTTTTCTTAAAACCCTGTAAAATAGTGTCACAGGGGAAAAATTCTTTTCTATTTGACATCTTAAGTACATCACACAAATATCTGCTTAAGCAGCAGAGGACAATGAAGTTACTCACTTGACACCAACTATTTGGACTCCCAGCTCCTTAGCACATTCCATGAGGTGCCTACAGTTCTTCAGGGTGGTGCCAAACTTCATATTCATCTCCTCACCAGCAGTAATGTCTTCTGTGGCAATGTGCAGTAAGAGCCTAAGAGAAGGGGAAGATGATTGGGGCAGTTGGTTTACATCATCAGCACATGTGAAGCCTGAAGACTGTCAGAAGTGTGTTGATTATGTTGTCAGTACTCCAGCTCCATCGATGGATGAATCAAGGCAACCTAATAATAACAATCCTGTACAGAGAAAAAACTAGCAATTAGGGGCTAAAACATGGAGCCAACAAGGACAAGGGATTTCGAAATGCAGCAACTAAGACTCTTGTAGCAGCAAGAGTCTGTTGAGTGCTGTAATAAAAAATAATGTTACCTTCTAACAAAGTGTAGTTCCTCATAAAACCAGTAAGAATAATGATTTTCCGCATCTCTGTCCTCCCCAGCCAAGAGATTCCCCTTCAGTCAGATGCGTACCAGATTTAGTTAAACTCAGCATCTGGAGAGCACCAGGCTGACGCGTTAGAAGCACACCCTGGCCATATCACACAACCCCCTCCCCTTCTGGCTGAGCACATGGACTGAGGATGAGGGGGTCGGGTGGTCAGTCCATTCCCTGCCCCTTCTTCCAGGACACTGTAGAGCAGAGAGCCAGCAAATACCATCTCCTACATTCTTGGGCAGTGGGACATCTCCCTCTCTCTGGTCAAAGCCTCGTTTTGGGTAGGTCTGGCAAACCACAGTGCCAATGCTGACCTTTTTCTATGTTAAAGTAACGGTGAGGGGCAAAGGCATGGTCACATCCAAACCTCTAGAGACATACCCTCAAACCTCACAAATTCAAACTGCTGTCCATCGAGAAAGTCACACCCCCACAAGATCAAGTAATTAGTCATGCAGTAAACTAAACAGAGGTGGTGTCATGACACACATGCAGACTGGACAGAGCACATTGCAGTTAACCAGGATGGGGAGCGTAAATGAGTGGAAGAAACTGCATCCAGAGTGAATTAGCTCTGTACAATACAGGCAACAAACAGAACTCAGCCTAGCCACTACAGCTGGCCTATCACCTACCATGACTTCTGCAAGTACTTTCCAAATGTTTCATGATGTGTTTAAAATGCATTTTGTAAAGAGCAAAAAGTCTTAAGTTCCCACAAAGTTCCTTGTTAATTTTAATTTATACCATTTCATCTTGAGAAACTGACTAGCATCTCATTTCCTGCTTCTCCACTAGAACAGAAAATTCTGTTCAAAAAAAAAATCAGACAATATTTAGTGAAGCATTTGGAAAAATGTGCTAGCTGTAGCAAAAAATTGTTACAGGTCAAACTCTTTAAAATGTAATAGAACAATTCAAATCCATACTATGATTTGTAACCTCATGTTAAGATTAGTCAAAACCCCTCCTTAAAGACATTCAATGTTAAATTTATTGACTAATTGTTATAGCAGCATTTTAAGTGAATCAAGATATGTTTCTAGCAAAAACCACCATATCTGACTTCCAGAAACAGAGCAGGATTCTTCCTCCTGGGTTTCCGCCAGTCAGAGCAGGGCTAGAGGGTGATGTGTGCATTTAGAGTTTGGTTTTACTTTTTACTGTTAAGGAAGTGTTGATACTTATAACACCCTTGCCTCTACTGAAGTTCTTAGGACACCAAGAAGCTCAGCAGTTAAACTTTGCCTGGAAAAAATCTTAAAGATATAATAAAGAAAAGCAGTACCTAAGCACTCCTTCCTGACATTTCTCATCTTAAAAAAACAATTACAATCATTTGAGTTGGTAAGTCTTCTAAAGGCAGAAACATCAGTTATAAAAAGAGACACTCCTCCCCATTACCACGTTTATTGCTAAGTTACACAAATTTTCAGTAAATGAGAGGAATTACATCTTCCTAAATATGATTTCCTCAGCCAATACATGCTGGCTTCATCTACACAAACAAACCAGCTCTAACAACCACACATAGGAAAAACAAGGCTATATAGTGGGGCTTTGACTTTTTGGAATTATGACAAGGAAGAAAAAGGAAAAAAATGTGTCATTTGAGCCTCAACATTAAAATGACCTGAATAAGATAATTGTAATAAAATGAGGAAAAAAATTCTATCCAGTAAGAGATCATATTTCTAGAAAATTTAGACATCAAATTGCAGTTCTTTTGCAGAAATTGAGTTTCTTGCCCTTGGTAAACAGGAACTTTTGCAAATATTAGACTATGGGATCCTTGAAAAGAAGTAAAGAGTTTATATTGTTTTTCTCTAGCTCATTATACTCCTTCTTGTCTCACTGATTTACAATTTCTCTGGCTCAAGAAAAATCTGCATCCTAACTGCTCTTGCTATGGATGTTATCACAGACAAGATCATCTCAAAGAGGTTTTTAGAATCATGGAAATAAATCTACATAAAAACCAACAAAACTCTAAACCCAGCAGCAAATAACTGGTAAAACACTAATGATGTGACAGTCAGCTTTAGCATTGCCAAGGCTTTCAAATCCACTAAGTATACCAGGGCCAGTATAATGGCCAGCAGTTTCAGAAAAATTTATCATACATAACATTTTTGCACAGAAATTTCTCTCCAGTATGCAAAGCACAGACAGACTTCCATGAGGATGAAGTGTAATCACCAGCAACAGCAATATTAAATCCTGTAGTCTCAAACAAACANAAAAAAAACCTCAAACCAAAAAAAGCCACAGTTTGGGGAGAAGACACAATACTTTAATAATGACTGTTTAGAACCAAGGACTTTGTAAAGGATGTCAGGAATTCAGTTTCTCCAATGACGTTTATGGAAAGCCATACCTTTAATCACTGCAAAGCACTGTAACATTCACTTAGTCTCTGACTCCGTATTTCTTAAAGGCATGGCCCACAACTAAAGCATTCATATGTGAGAGATGTGATGTTAAATGACACGAGTGCCTATCAGTCCAAGAGACCATTATACACTGCCAGCAATAAAATTGCCATATTTAACAAGCAGATTATCAGCTTTGATCACTTTTCTACAGAAGGCAGCTGAGCTAATACCAAAGTGACTGAAAATAGAACTAGAGTCAAATTTCTCACTGTTCTAATTGTGTGGAAATACCTGTAGGTGTATTTAACAGACCTGCAGAGTGTGCCCAAACCCCAGATGGGATCCAATGCACATGGTCATTCTCTGGTAGCTCAGCCCTGACTTCAGCCAGAGCCACTAATATCCAAACAGAACTCCCTGAAAGATAACACCGAAGCCAAAACAGCAGGACAAAGATGTATTTGCAGATGATGAAATGCCAGACTTCTGAACTTTATTCACTGAAACCTTTACATGAAGATTGCCCTAAAAAATCACTTTTTCCCAAACCAAGGGCCATCGTATTAGGAAGCCAACTCAGTAGGAGAAGATGCAAAAAAGCTACTTTCAAAGGAGACAGAGGAGAAGAACAGATACAAGTGATTTGTACTACAGAAGCGATGTACTTTGATTGCAACTCAAACCACCCAGAATACAGGCAAATTAAGTTTCTCCCACATTAAAAGCAAAACCACAATTTTGACACTTACTTGGCATTTGGATGGTTACGTGAAATTTTCTTCAGCTCAATATCACTGTCACAAGTCATGATGTTTATTCCAGCTTTTGCTGCATACTTGATCTGAGAGGCTTGCTTGCAAGGATTTGTGTATATGATGTTTTCAGGAGAAATGCCCAGGTCTTGTACCAATGCCATTTCAGACTGAAAAACAGGAGCATACCAGAGTTTGACAAAGTGCACTGCACCATCTTTCCTGAATTTTTATTAGATGTGCTCTACTACCACACTAAAGAGAAAACTATCTACTGCTTCTAGAGCAGAAGTATAGATTTTCAACAACCAGTTACAAATGAGTTCACAGTTCAAATTTTATTTATAATCATGGCACGTAAAACTAAAGAGATGAATTTAAACCAGCAGATGTATGAAAGAAAATAAGGCACACAGGCAAGAAAAACTTACTTTACTGGAACATGCAAAACCAACACCAAGGGTTCCCAGAATTTCGAGGACACCTGGAGTAGAATTGCATTTTACAGGATAAAATGGCTTTATTGGTGCCATCACATTCTGCCATTGTATGTTATTCCTTACAAGCTTTCCAAGATCACCAACATAAAATGCCTTTTTTCCAGTCTGCAAAAGGAAGAACAGGAAAATAAAATGTCTGAAATTGTAGGTTTGCTGTCAAAACAAACAACCCAAAGTCTTAAAGAATTATGTAGCTTTTTTTTAGCCTGCTCTTATCCTTTAGATTTGGCCTTGAACAATGTTTTTACTTTCATCTAGCAATTTGAACCAGTTACAAAAATCAAAGAATACCTACCACTTCAGAGATATTATGAATGCTGTTTAGACAATATTCTGAGATTCCTGAATAAAAGATTCTACTTAAATGCCAAATGCTGATTTTATCTAAAAATACAGATAAAGTTACACATTTCTTCCAACTTTTTATTTTCAGAAGTCTGCAACTATTTATAGGAAGAAAATCCACTGGGATGAAAGCTTCCACAGTCTCAATGTAATTTATATCTTATTATACAAGGAATAAAATTTGATGCACTAACATTATTTTAACATCCAGCTAATAGCTTGTTTACTGAAAATTTGATCATATTTTAGTTCAGGAAGTCAAGTTTGAGACTATTCTACACGCCTTGTGAAGAATAAAGTTCAAAAGGAATTTTAAGAACTAGACTCCATGTTAAAGGTAACAGAATCAAGTACATAATCTTTAAGAAAATGCACAGACTTTTCTGGAACCATTAAGTTCTCTTTGCACATCTGTTACAACATAGTCATTCTCAATATCAGGTCATGATGTGGGTGTAGTGGATCGAAATGCAAACAGATCATTCCAGATTTGTTCATAATGTGCACTCAGTGAAATTACTGTAACTGAATGGCCTACTGTAAATCAAAGACCATCACAAAATATATGATGAATCTGAATCGAGACTGTACATCCAATGTGAATTCTAGCACTTGACTTTTGCAGATATGCAGCTAAATATGTTGTGGCTTATTTTATACAAAGTCTTTATTTCTGTTTAAAAAACAAATAGAAATTCCATCGGGTGGAAGCATACTGACCCCCTGTACGGGTCACCAGCAGGAATGGGATCTGGAGCTTTAGATCCATGGCACAGGCCTCTGCCCCTTGAGCTAAAGGAGTAAATGAAAGCAGCAGGAGGCAGCTATCCTCTGTGAGCCAGCCAGTGGTTGGAGACATGACATGTTGCCAGTAGTTTACCTATTTATTTGCTAGACAGAAAAAGAATATTAGGAATCAGGATTTGGGAATCCTACACCTGAGTTCAGAAGGCCATGGAATTTAGCTATTTGCTGTACTATAGTTGAGCACTTGCACATGAATATTAGTTCTGATAAACCCAAGGGAAAAGTGAGCAACTCACAGGTATGGCATATGAAGAAGACACAATTTGCTTAACGAAACTTCTTTTCAAGTTTGCTCTTTCTACAACTTTGCCTACAGAACAAAAGCTACATCTTCCTGCCTCCTAAGAAATGAGTGAAGCCTTATTCAAAAAAATGACTATTGTATACACGGAATTATTCAAGTTTCTTTCCAGTTGGCTGCTAAATTTCAGTAGCTTTTAGACCAGTTTGTCTTGAAAGATAGCACCTCACAATGTGCTCGTACCAGTGTTTCCAGTGGGCAGAAGGGTAACAGGAAGATGTATAAATATAAACCGTGATGGCCCACAGAAAATTTAAACATGGCTTTAAGCTGGCTCAGCATACACATTTGTCATAACTGCCATATTTTCTGGGAAAGAACAACAAAAAGGTTCTAACTGAATATACTACCCACTTGCACAATTTCAGGTGCCTCATCTATGCCCCACAGCTAATAAAATCTCTTGAAACAATGTGATAGGAACCTCTATTTAATTACATCAGCCAGACTACTTTCCTGCTAGCCACACTCAGGGAGGTAAGAGTTGATGCCCAAATTTCCCCAACAGAATTCTGCCCAAAGCAAGAAAACAGCAAAGAAGCAGAATTAGAAGAGGAAACTACTTTACAAGGTGAGTGAAACTTAGCTGACTGTTCCTCTGTTGCTGTCAGCTCATCAGTTCTAAAATACCTTGACCTAGTTTGAACACTTAGGGAACTAAATCAAAAGATTTGGAAAGCAAACTTACATGAGTATGTTCATAAATACAGTTGTCAATAACATCTGCAAGAGTTGCTCCTTCATCCAACAGACCAATGGAGTAATTTGCATCCTCAAGAAATCCTTTCATCTCAGCCGTATTCCACAAAGCCGACAGTCATAAACCAAGAAACACAAGGGATGGGCTTCCAAGCCTTATATCCGGGTCCTTAAATTATGCAACAAACTGGACAAAGAAAACACGCGTCAATGGAAAAACAGGCACAAAGCATACTATGCTGCTATTTAAAAATCAGCTTTCTACACCTGATGTCCTACAAACAGTAACACACCCTCTACAAAAACCAAGATGTTTTTACTCTGCTCACGCTACATTTGTCAGGGATAAGGATAGAACAATTCTACTGAAGCCAAGAATAAAACAGAAGCTGGGTACTTTAAATCTGATACTAACTTCCAGAAACAACCAATGCAAGGCTGTTCTTGAGAAGAATTCCAGACTGTATGCACATTGATCTGCACTGAGTTTATGCAAACTATGAAAACTATGAAAATACTGCAAGTGCAGCATAATTGTACAAATGCCTCAGCTCAGTTCTTCTGAAGTAGAGCATCTTAAGCAATGCTAGCATTCAAGTGTGCAACTGGAAACTGGAAGACTGCCTGTAATAGAACATTTCTGAATTTGTTATAGAAAACTTGTAGCTTATTGATTAAATGTTAGCATTGATATTTCTGTTAACATTGTAGTTTTTTTATGCTATTTTTTAACCATTGCACTTACACATTGTATTTACTAGACATTTATTTTGTTGTTCTGTTCATAACATTACCTACAACACTTAAGAATCTTAATCGCAATAGAGATTAATAAAAAGAAGCCACTAGGCTGGAAGTGGTTTTAAAAGTAATAATCTTAGCAAGTAGAACTGTTATTAAAATAAAGGTTAGAGTCTAACTTTATTTGCATCTTGCTTATCCTCAGATCTTCACTGCAAATTAGCTTAGTAGTTAGTGGTTTATAAGCAGTGTTTTCCAAAAGACAACCTGAACCAACACAGTCCAAACACTGAAAACACTGTTAAATATACAGTCTTAGAATAGAGATTGGCTATTTAACCACAAGTAAAAATCAGCAGACAGCAGAAAATTACCAACAGCTGATTATATACCTTCATGTGCCTTACTTCATGAATACGACAATCTGCAGTTTACATTCCATTGCAGTTGTGGGTCTTGTTTAAAAGCAGCTTATTACCTTCCATCAACCACTGACCACTTTTTTGTTTCAACTGTCATCTTGATGACTAACACAAGATTGATCAAAACCAGCTAGCTAACTAGATTCCTTCTCTAAATGTTGAACACCCAAGACTGTTTTTAATCTCTCAACAGAAATTACATAATACTTTTTAAAAAGTGATGGTTGTTTTCTAAAGCCACCTGCACTTAGATTTACAATAGCAGAATTATTTTTCTAATTAAAAGTGTTTATAGAAACCACAAACATTACAGCTGAAAGCCAAAAATACTTCATTACGACTATAAAAGTTAAGATAATCTTGGTTTCAAATGATTACAGGGCCATGGTATTAACTGTCTCATGTTTCATCCACCACCTCCATACAGTAAAAAAAAAAAAATACACAATTTGCAACATAGGTTTGGTTAATGTTGTCAACAGTATGAACAAAGTTACTGAGCTGTAGTTTAATATTACCACAACTAAGCAGCAGTTGCTCCTGCTTGTCATTATGCCAAATAATGGGAAAGGAGCCAGCAGGGTTTTTTATATGCTTTCTGCACAGCTTAAACATGCCCCCTATGTTTGTTACAAGGGGAATTTACTGCCAGGTGAGCTAACTCAGTGGCAGCAAGAATATGCAGTTCTGTTCAGAAGCTGAATGATAAAGACAAGTACACTGGGTAAGAAATACTTGTCTCACACATCTATAAGTGAGCCCTATGATTATTTAAGGGAATCCTGAAGATCCAAAACAATCACAGAAGAGCAAGATGATTATCACACTGATGTAAGGATTTAATTAGTTATAAAAACAATGACTAGGTGGCAGACTACAATAACCAGAAAAGTCTTTAGTCAGTCATACCTCAGTGTGAGACTAACAGCTAAAACGCCTTAAAAAAATACCACCACTGAACAAAATCTTGTGAACTAAGTTTGCCATAGAATCAGTCCAATAAACATGAACATCACAGTCATCATCATAAAATATCTATGATTTTCAGAGGCAGAGGACCAAAAAGGTTCAGATATTTTTTTTCCCCCTGGAAAGAAATGCTGTCATCAGCACTTCACTGAATTTTTTTTTAAGGAATTACTATATATACACTGGTACTAATTAGCTAGATTTTAAAATTTTGGTCGAGATTCTTTTTCATGCTACAAGCCACTTCCTACACTCTAAGGTGTGCAGATAGTCAAGAGTCCCTACTGGAAGGTCTCAGCACATGCACTGGAACCACTCACAGCCCTGAACATATTTTTAGACTCACCAGACACACACATAGAGCTAACTGCTTGTACCTCATATTTCAAATGAAGCAGCTCTATCTAACCAACTGCACACTTTTCCTTTTTGAGTGTGGGAGTTCATCTGAGTTACAGTGGAATAGATTTAAGCTAGTTGTTTGGTACTCTTAAACAAAAGGGGTTTTTTTCATAGTTAATGACTGTGGTGTCTATAGCTTTCAGACAGTGTAGAAGAATACTTTCTTCCAAAAGCTGCCCTTTCAGTGCTGGGGAGACTGCGTGGGAAGGAGGGGCTGAACTGGTTCCAGTAAAGCATGAGGGGAGAAGGACTCTTTACCACCAACTCCCCAGAGCCACCACCAACAAAAAGAACAATTATCTAGTAACTTAGTTTTGAAGAAGATTATTTCCTAAACAAGACTTGTCTCATTCATCAAAGAGCATCTTATGGTCAAGAGGCAGGGACCAAAAGGAATATATGCTAGTACAGATTCAATGACAAATTGCAACAAACCATAAACAACCTGATATAACCTCTCCCAGGCTGCTAAACAGTGATTTTTCTAAGCATATCCAAGACACAGAAGCTTTTCCATTTAACAAAATTAATCTAGTAAAAAAAAAAAGCTAACATTTGTTTAACTACTGTCCAATTTCCCCTTTTTTGAATAAATTACATCTTTTCAGTCTTGATAGGAAGAATATTCTACAAAGAAAAAAGAAATTCCTAGAAGCACTGCTACAGCACCACTACAAGACAGTGGCTAGAAAAACATTTCTTTAAGGGGTTAATACCTCACAGTAGGATTTGGGACTCTGCTGTCACCTTATTCTGTCCTGACTGATTCCCTCCTGAGGGGGGAGGAGAATCAGTGATAAAATTTGCAGAAGGAAATCTAAAGGATGGTTTAGGACTTTTTTTTAGGTCTGTAAGATGAGTCAGAAATCATTAGAGTACAGAGTTCACTCCTTGCTGGAAATGCTGACTTGCTGCAAGTCATTATTTGACAGACTTGGTGTGGTAACACCACCCATTTTCGCACCTGAAATGTTAGTCTGCACAATGCTCCAGGACACATATTTTAAGTCAAACAAAAGCTGTCAAGTGGTATGAGACTTCTACACAGGCATGTAATTGCTTTCTTTGAAGTAAGCGTTACATCCTCAGGCTCTTTACTGTTTAACACAATGACTTCCCAGATGAAGAACTCTAAGATAAAAGTGTACATATTTAAACACTGCAATTACTGCAGACATCTGGAATAAAAGAAAATGAAAATTTTCCGAGCAGAGTCTAAACATATGCTTGTCATATGTAAGCATCCATAAGACACAGTTTTCAGATTTTTCTTTACATTGTCTGAACTATGTACTGTTTGGCCTAAGAAAAGAATTTTAAAAACCCCAAACACCTATAGGTTTGGTTCTTTCATTAAAAACTTCCTCTGCAAAAATAGTCTCTGCAAACCAAATAGGCTCCAAATAATGTCTTTCGACCACATCTTATTAAACAAAAATATTTACGAGATATAATTATGCTGATGCAAAAATCATAAAGGGCTAAAAACACATTAACCTCTCATTCCTTGCAATAGTGGTTCTTCAGAGGTAACAAAAAAAAAATCAAAAATTTTGTCAGTGACACTGACAATTCAGTACAGAGCAGGTATACTAGAAAAGTAGAAACATGAGTCCTCTGTTTTCAGTGCAGGAAATATCTATTTATAATGGGAGTATCTTTTAAAAATATTTACTCAAGTTACCTCTCAGTACAAATCCTGTGAGGGTCATAAGTACGGTACCTGTACAGCTTAGGTCAGTTGCATCCTACTCTAGTCTTTCAGCAGCATTCCACACAGTTAAGTGAGCAATGTAGCAAGAACAATTCTGCTGAAGCAAGCAGAGGGGGTAGATACTGAAAAAACAATGCCCCATCCAACATCTTCTACACCAACAAGATGCTCCTTCTGTGTTCTTGAAGTTTGAATACATTATTCGGACCCAATAAACTCATAAAGCTTACAAAAGAATAATTACTATTCTAAGTGCACATATACTTCTGTGGTACCAGACCAGCACTTCTGTTTCACAACAGTGGAAAGGGTCACTTCCCTATCCTCTTACTTGCTTAGTCAGTGTTAGTGTTTGGCCTCTCCGCTGCCCCAAGACTCCCAACTCCCAGCCCTCCCGTTCCCCAACTGCCACCAGCTCCATTTACACAAAGTCTAGAGAGTTTTCAAAGTTAGCCAGTCCAGATAGCTACTGTTTCCACTTGGCATAGACAAGGCTTGTTAATAGATCAGACTTCCATAGCTAATTCCCATAATTTCCTATCAACCAGATGTGGCAATAAACAGCAGAGATTTTAAAGGAGCAAGAGTTCAGGCCACAGCTGACAGACTGCTCAGGGAGTGAGAGCTTGAAGAGCAGACAGAACTAAACCCAAAGTCTTCCTCTGGCCAGTGTAACACAAGGGAAACGGGAGATGGAGAAAATTATAAAAAGGAAGAAAGTTTAATGGAAATGTAAGTACACTTTCAGACAGAAGATTTTTATTTTAGTTTCACTGGAATATAATATTACAGTTATATTTAAAAGCTCATTTGACCTTTTTCCCATTAAATCACTTTGCAAGTTGAACAAGACTCAAAGTACCAATTAGCTCTCTAACTTACATCTCCACTGTGTTTGAGGCAATGACCTGCGCTTCAGCACACCAAAACAGGTACGGATTTCCTGGCAAACACTACTGCTACCTACATCACCACGACATTCAATACTGAATTACTTCTATTTGTGTACAGTATATTATTGGTGAACACATAATAGATCCAACCTCAAAACAAACACACATTATCTGAGCATTCAGCTGCAAATAAAGCAAATCTAGTGGCATTTCCATTCTAGGGCAACCTGTATCTTGCATTGTGTGTCATAGCACATGACTCTACCAGTCAGAGAAGAAATATCTCAAAGAAGGTACCAGAACAGCCTTCACCTCAAGAGTAACAACTTCTGTCACTCGTCAGCCAAAATTCTCTTCAGAACAGTTTTACAAATTAAGATGCACATATAGTACCTTAAGATTGTATACTTTATTCACTCCTTTCTAACAATTCTTCTGCCTTTCCTACCTTTTTACTACTTTACTTTATTCCTGTTCAAGTGCAAAATGTCATGCAAGAGTTCTAGCCAAGAGTGAGCCAAAACTTAAACCAAACAGGAGAAGCAATTTTCTCAGCTATTTTGCGTATAAAAACCACACCTAAAACATAACAGTGATATTCAGAAAATTCTCAACGTTAACTGAATTCACTTGAATAGAGTATTCAACTACAAAGAACCAGCTATGTGCAGTTAATTCAGTAAGTTTCAAACAAAACAGAAAGAACATAACCTCTGGAGATAAAGCCAGAAGTCATGATAAAGCAAGCTCATCCTCTGCCTCAGCAATTGCGGTATTTTCAAAGAACAAGCTTATCTACATTAAGTACCTTATTAGGAGGCATACTAATACAACTGGCATTTGGAATCTTTGTGGTCTTTAAAAAGTACCTGGCTCAGTAAGGTGTACTTAACCATCTGCAAGTTCTACATTAAAAAGCATTATATAATTTACAGGTACTAAGCCAAACAAAACTGCCTTCAGCTAGACAGGAAAAAAGTAATACTGTACAAATACTGTATAAAGTCAGCTTAAATGCATTTGTAATATCTGAGTTAAGACTATTGTTAAAAACCACATAAAACTATTTCAAGTTAACAGAACATGATAACCACACACATTTCAGATTTTTCTGTGCTCCTTAGGATCAGCTAAGTGCATTTGTTTTCCATTATCATGGTCTTGTTTTTCTTTAATAACTATTTGCCACTTCAAAATATAAAGGCATTTATAATTGGTACACATTTTCCATCAAACATTAAATTCCACATTCTGCTGTAACCCCCCTACAACTATTTGTGGAAGTGGATAGTAATTAGCAAATAATGGAGACAGGTATTTGGGAAGGCACACCCTTCACGATCAGCCTTAGTTACTGTTTACAACAGCAAGTTTTAACTATTTCAGTATAAACTACTCTAAGAAACTATACAGTATTCAGCAAGTCAAGATTTGATGTTAACAGTCATGCAGTCCAATTCATGACTTCAGAATTATCACTGAGAGACTGAAGTTACAGCATTTCATTTTAGGATTTCTGCAGCCAACACCCCTAATTCAGAAAAGTAGCGCTATTTACCAAGTTTACTGCAGAACATCAGATAATTGTATTGAGAAAGGTGTTAGGTGAGTAAATTTATTGTCCCCCCCATCCTGAATGAAAGTCCTATGTAATTTCAATTATCTACGTCCAAACAGTTATCTTGCTTATCAAAAAAAACAACACAAGCTGTATTTTTGCAAGTGCTTATCCTTCCTGCATACAGACGAAGAGAGACTTACATGGACAAGTTAGGAGATGGAACCCTACTATCATCAGCTAGGTTCCCAAGGTGGCTCAGCGTTGAAGTCGAACTGCTCTCTATAAAGCACTTCTCCTAAGCCCTCTGGATAGTTGTAAACTTGATCAGAGATTTTGCCCTGTAGGGAGAAAAATGCACACAAAAATAAATTTCATAGCCAGAACAGAATAAAGGCTTTATCATAAAACATGTAACAAACGCCTTTTCAGTAGTGCTTTTAAGGAGGCTTGCAATACCCCACCATGGAAGTTTATAATCACATCAAGCACCCAGCTTTCAAGAGTTAATATAAACTCTGAGCCAGAACAAGTCAGATGTACAAAGAACTGCTAAAACAGATGAAACTGCTTGTTTGTACTTATCTTTCACAGTCTGAACTGGAAGATTTTCAGAACTAATGGTGAAGAGCTCTACACGATCCTGCTGTAGGGTAGTATGCCTTAATACTGGACTACTCTACCAGAAGTGTTTTTAACCCTGTAACCACTGCATTCTTCCCCTCCCCACTTCCTTACTACTTTAGAATTCCCTTGCCATGTTCTTTCTCCCTCTGCTGTGAATGAACACGGCATGTGGGTGAAAAAGCTATGTGGGTGAAAAATAGTGCTTTATATAGCAAAACTGAACACCACAGAGACAAATCCAGAAATGAGCAAGATGGTAAAAGCAAAGAAACTTATGCTTGCCTTCAGGAATGAGGAAACATTTCAGCTGGCCCTTAAAGCCTATTACACATATCACCAAAGCAGCATTTTAAAGTACAAGGCTAGCTTACTCAAGGTAAAGCAATTACACAAACCAGTACAATGAGCATAAAAGCAGTCAAGGAAACACTTATTAGCCCTGTCGAGAAGCTATTCCTTCTAAAAGCAACAATGATTTAAATACACTACCAAACCGGCCACGTGTAAACCCAGCATACAACAAAGTTTCTACAAATTCACTGTGATATATGGCAGGAAACACGGCATGTACCAACCTATTGTAAAAATAAACCTTTGCTGCTTTCATTATTTAAATGATACTACATGGGCTGACTACAAAAGCCTGACTTTTGAGAATCGCCCAACACAAAAGATCATCTTCACAGCCAGGTTAGTTAAACTCCTGAAATGTACTTTTCCACTTATTCTTGCTATTGGAAAACTATATCAGTACACTCTATGAAGTACTGCATAACACATAGAGGTAATGCAACTTGAGGGTAACAGTTTCACAGCAACTCCCACAGAGCAGTCCCTGCAGCTTTACCACCATGCAACATTAAAAACAAACCTCAGTGCTTCAAAATTGAGATATTACAGATTTTTGCCAGCTAGAATTAATGTATATGTATTATATTTAATCTTATCCTTTTCTTTCACTAAAGCAAGAAGTCAGTAATACTTAGTTCTGCACACAACAGTTTCATAAAAGGAAGGTGTTGCCATCTTTTAAAATTAACTAGTAGTTACACTATTTCCTACTGCTGTTCTGATTATACTCAAGAATTCATACAAATTTTCCAGTGATACGAATTAAGTTTACCTTCCTAGCCGAACAAGTCACTAAACACAAGTGCTTCTAGGGAGAGCACATGATCTTTAGTGCAAAACTTAAAATGCAATGATTCAGCCAGAGGTAACCTGCAGTATTATGCAGTATTATGCCAAGAAATATTCTCATCTGTCCCAAGGAGGAAAGTTTACAGTGAAAGTTCCTGTGGAGCTGAAATGAAACCTGACAGTTTTCTGCAGCAACAGTCAACTTTGAGCTGTCTTTCAGAATTTCTTTTAAATGACAATTCTTTATCTAAAGGATCTACACAAACATACACAAAATAGTCTGACTGTTCACTTTTGTGCAGCTTTGCCAATTTTAAACAGTCAGAAGAAAACTGTACAACTCGAGCCTTTCCAATCATAGTCATTTTAATCTACTTTAACCAGCAGAAAGAGGGAGTTTGCTGTAGAGTGGCAGAGCTGGACTACCATTTTAAGTAGAAGTGTATTAGATGTCCATAACCCATATGGGCAAACCCAGTTTTACAAAAATTGCAAATGTTATCAGCCACAGTGAAGCATTCCTTGTTTAAGGGTTTTAAAGTAGGTATAAAAGTACTCTTCGCTAAGCAGCAAGCTTTGAGTTGTGGGAATAATCAGCAAGGCAGCTCTGCCTTTTAATATTCAAGTGACACCCATATGCATGTGTTTATCTATCATCTGTTAGTATACTCTACTAGCAGGTTCCTAAAGTTTGACTACAGCTCAAGCAACAACAGTCACAACTCACCTGAGGACCCAAATCACCCCCCAGTTGTCCACAGCACATAGTTTTGTCGGAACACCCACATCCCTGCAGAAAGCCCTGTTAGTGCCCAGCAAGGTCGGGCTTTTTCCAGTTCACTGCCCCCCCTCACCTCCTCATGTGTGATGCCAACAGGCCTACAAAACCAGGCATCAATTCATTTTCTTAAAAAAAAAAAAAAAAATCCACTGCATGTGTTTCTGAGAAGAGACCCTTTAGTGGCTTGAGCTAAAATATCCATTAATCAAACACTAAAAATCTAGAATTACGATGACCTCGTACATTTACACCAAGTGGCAGACTCTAAGGCACCAAATTTACTCTGGTTCACAGAAAAACCTAGGTATTTTTGAGTTACAGTAAGCCTCTTCCAGATCAGGGAAAGGACCCTGTGGCAAGGGGATCCCCAGGGGGGCGGGGAGCAGGTCCTGAAGGAAGCGCAGGCTCCCATGAACCACACTCTTGCTCCTATGCTACATCTACAGTATTTAGAGCTGAAATTTACCATTATACCCAAATTAGCGCACGACACGATTACGCCTCGCTTTCAGGAAGGAACAGTCTTAATTCTCTTCCAGAGCACTGTCTCCCCTTTAATTTGGAAAGACGGAATTGTTTCCAGAACATACAGCCCAGCACTGCTGCAATCACACACCTGCACCAGCCTTCCAGGGAGCAGTGAGAGGCACAGGCTGCGGGTGCAGGGGCAGGCTGCAGTGCTGAAAGGCAGTAATCCTGCCTCTTGCCTCCAGTAAAACTGTGCCCACAGGAGAAGCATTCCCACAGCTGTTCACCACCAAACAACACCCTCCCCCCTCCCAAAGACCCTCCTTTTTCTGGGGTTTAACAGCCTTCCCCTGGAGCTCAGTGCCCAGCAGGAGGGATGGGGGAGAGCAGGCCGGCTGGCTGCCTGCCAGGGGTCCCGGCCTACAGGAGGCAGAGAAGGGAGCTCACCACAGCCAGAGGCACACGGGGAAGAGGCTGCCTTGTCACAGGCATCAGCCACAGCAGCAGCAGCAGCATTGTTCACACAGTGACAGGAAGGAAAGAACTAGACTGGACCAGTCCAGACTGGAACAAACCCCTCCTACCATCACCATTATTCACAACCCCCATCTCCCCCCCAGCACCACTGCCTCCCACGTTTATCCAAGGAAGAATAGTGGGCAAGTGCAGTGTCTTCAGAGACAAAAATCCGGCAGCCAGGGAGGGCCGAAGAAGTGGGGCAGGACTACCCCCCAACCCACTCACACACAAGAGACCCAATCAGGCATCTGACTAGACGGTAGGCAGGTCTACGGTGCTTTATTGGACGTCACACCGTGTTTTCATTCAGGGTGGCTATAACCGACTGGGACTACACAACTGTATCCTGGTTAGTCACCGGAGATTGCTGCAGAGGTCTGAAACGCAGTGTTTCTCCTGCCTACAGGCACAAGGCAGCTGTGCAGGATTTTGTACTGCAGGAGATGCACTTCAGAAAGACTCAAAAGACTTAAGCTCACTTTCTTCCCTCTTCACCGCAACCAGGTACCCCCCAGCACACACAGGCGTCTTAATGGGCTCACCATGAGCCCAGACCGATGACCAGAAAAGACCTGCAGTGCTGTCTAGTACCCAGCCATAACAGCATCCTCTTCAGCCACACCACGATCCTGCACTTGCACCGTCCCACTTACACATGCATAAGCTCACCCTGCTCGCTCACCGTGCCTTCAGCTCCCCTACAACCAAGAATAGACACCCCTACTGATCTCTCACCACTATCTCTAATTATACGCACCTCTGCTGACCTCCTACCAAACAGGGAACGGCACTGCAGCCGACACACACACAACTCTGGATACCCCAACATTCAAGGGCATGCACTTTACACACATGAATTCAGCCAGCAGCCGAGCAAACCAGACTCTCTTCTCCGTACTTTCCAAAAGCCACTAGTATACCAGTGGCCAAATGGACCACAATACGTCGGATAGAGGCAGCCAAGCCAACAAGGTGGAGCTCAACCAAGAGACCTCCAAAAGGACCGGCGGCACCAAACCTGCTACTGCTACACTAAGGATCTGACCAAGAGGAGGGGTAAAGGGTGCGCCCGTGAGATGACCAGGGAACGCCCCGGGTAAAGGAAGGGGACTGCTAACGAGAAGGAAGGGCTCCCTTTCCACATGCCGGGTGACCACGGCCCCTTCTGCGTGAAGGCGACTAGTCCCGGAAAGCGTCACTTGTGCAATGCCCTTACAACTCGTGCGTTGCTCTGACAGCCGGCGCTGCCACCCTGCTCCTCGGCGTGGCCCTTGTTCACCATGCCGAGGGGGACAGGTGAGGAGGCCTCGTGCAGGCGCAGCTCAGGTGAGGGGAAAAGTGGAGCATGGCAGCGGGAGCCCGGATGGATAATCACACTCACAGAAGCACAACATGGCCCCTGAGAAGCAGGCGAGGAGACGCCGCGGCCATGCCACCAGCACTTCTCCAGCCTCTGCTGCCGTCAGGCTGCCCAGCGCCGAAGCCTGTCACACACGGCTGCCCGCCCGGGCTCAGGGGCGCTTACAGCGTGTGGGTCAGACGCGGAAAGGGACCCTCCAGCACCCGCACCGCTGCCTGTGCCCCTCAGCCTAAGCAGCTGCGACAGGGCACTGGGCAGCCCCTGTCCCTACGGGATCCAGGCGAGGACGCCCCTCGCCCCCCGCTCCCAGGCAGGGGCGCCGTGCGAGCGGCAGCAGCGCCCGGTGGGCGCGGGTCTCCAGCCGCGGGCACTGCCCCGGCTGTGAGGGGGAAGACACCGTGCAGGCCCCCTCCGCAGGAATCCGCCCTATTGGGG
>VZTF01006132.1:144957-172709 GCA_013397755.1 Cnemophilus loriae | reverse complement strand
GCTGTCGCCGGCAGCGCTTTTATAGGGCGGGCGGGCGGGGCGGGACCCGGGCTGGCGTCACCGCACCGGGGGTGGGACCCGCCGCCTTCCCCCGCCGCGGCGGCTGCGGCGCGCTGGGCGAGCGCAGTGAGGTGTGTGTCCTCACTGGTGGGCCTGGGGTGTGTCCCGGCGGGCCTGGGGTGTCCCCGGAGAGCCTGGGGTGTCCCCGGCGGGCCTGGGGCGTCCCCGGCGGACCGTCCACCCCGGCTGGCACTGAGGGTGCTGCAGGAGCGGTCAAGTCTTTAGTTAGCTCCTGACACAAGGCAGGGCAGGGACACCGTCAGCATCACCCCGGGATCCCGGTCAGATGGTTACCATACGTGTCTTCACACGGCATCTGGGATCTGTGCTTCTGTCATGGCTTCCAATAACTTGAGACCTATTCTGTGTCACTACGGCTTTGAGCAGGTGGAAAAAGAACCCAGGGTTTAATGGTCAGCCAGAGGCTTCCTTCACCGAGTTAACAACAGCCTGACAGCTCATCCTGATACCCTGGGCGTTGATAAGATGCTCATAATGCTCACCAGAGGAGACTAATCACACTGCATAGCTGGCAGCCTCAGTCTCCCAGCAATTTCAGGCCTTCAAGAATGCTGTAAGTAAATACATGAACGGAAGGCTTTAGCTGACCCATGTAATTCACACAGAGTTTCACTGAAGCTCTGGGACATCTTCAGCACACCTCTAAGCCTTTAGCTCTTTCTTAACACCCTTATGAGGGAGCATTGCTCAGCTGCAAGTGGGAAAGAGCCACCCGGAGGTGAGGTGCCTCAGTTAAAAGTCACAAAACTGTTCCATGGTGGAACTGTGGATGAACCCTGATCTGCCAGCCTGGCTCTGCCATGTCAATTTTACTAAACCACACAGGGCTGCTTTTTAAAAAATTCATTCCAGCAATCACAATTCTTTCCAGATACCAAAATATGTAGTTATGCAGTTCACTGAAACCCACCAAAAGATATACTTGCTCTGGAAAGTACTTCTTCCTCCCAGGGCACATTTATTTTCTTTTTAAAAGGTATGTTAGTACAATTTGCTTTTTTTTTTCCAAAGCAAATTTGGGTTTGTTTAGTTTTAAAGCAGAGAGAATTGAGAAAATGAGTGAATGGACACACCTGTCAAATCTTCAGAAGAAAAATGGGACTGAGGTTCCACAACTCACAGAGATGGAGTTTGTTTACTCTTTTCATCTGTTACCACGTTCTCTTTTGCAAATAATTTTAAATGAGGAGGAAGCGAACTGACAAATATATGCAGTCTCATTACCATGTCTCATTTTTCCTGATAACAGCACAAGTAGGTTATGGATGAAGTTAGTAAAAGCAGGTACACTGATTAGGAAGTCAGAAAACCACTTATATACATTTGCAACAAACCCTGTATTGAGGACCAAAAATCAAAGTTTACACTGCTGTTTTTTCAGGTGTATTCTGTATTACATCCTTCATCAGTGACTTACCTGTAGTTTGAGTTCCCATTCCAGAATACAAGTGCAGGAGGAGGAATCAGATTGTATTAAAAACAAACCAAACCCAACCCCCAAAACAAACAAGCAAACAAGCAAACAAACAAACAAACAAAAGCAAACCAGAAAAAGCTATAGAGAGATAGGAAGAGAAATTTGGGCAGAGCTTGGTTATGGCACAATAATTGTGAATCATTAACAGGCAAAGAAAGGAAGAAGGGATAGAGGAGAGGACAAAGGTTATAGTGATATACACAGAAGAGCAATCCAGAAAGCTGTATTCATTGGGAAGGTAGATTTTTTTAAAACACATCTTTGGAAGGGATATAAACTAGGGAAAGGACTTGACTATTTTAGAGATGTTACTGTGTATTTTATATATGTTCTTAGAGGTCTCCTGTTGGTAATACCCAAAGATATCCCAGTGATATGAGTGATTTTACTGGCACATGTTACTGCCACATTCATCTTCCCAGGAGAGTTTTTGTTTTGGTAGGTAGGGGATGTTTTTAATATTCTTACTGGGAGTAAGAAAACAGATGGACTATTTAAGAGGAGTGCATAGTCACGTAGGACAGGAAAAAGAACTTCAGTTTGATATGCAATTAATTGGGGGATCTGTCAACTATTTTAAAAATGCATGGAGGGAGGGAGGGAGGATTTCCTGCTCATGAAGGAAGCAACACTTGAAAACAGAAACATAAACTTCATCCTCTCAAATCTACTGGAAAAAAAAAAAAAAGAGTGGCACACTATTAGGGAGAGTACAAGACTGAACTGTGTACTCACTTTATACAAAATGAGAAAAAAATGATGGATGAATGTTTTATACAGAGTTTCTCCTACCACAGGTGATATTAATGCAGAACTAGAAGACTGATGCCACAGCTCAGTGTATCTATTTAGTATTGTGCTATGCAAAACAGCAGTCCTGTTTTGTCTGGAGAGGCAAAATGTAAAAAAAGGCTTACATGAAATTTCCTTCTGCCTCATTTCTCTGCACTCAGTTTTAATACTTGGATTCCTAACACTGTATGGCTCCATATCCACATTTCATAGATTAGTAGAGTAACAATTTACATTTTCTGCTCCAAAGATAGAAAGTCAGCAAAGCACAAAATGCATCTCCAGCTCTGAGTTCCCCTTACTTCCAACTGCGAGGCACTTCTACCACATTTTTGGGGTTTTCTTTTGCCTCCACACTTTCTTTTCAGTATGGTTCACAGCTGGATGTAGACAAAATCAGGTGTTATCCCTATGACGCAGATAAACCGGAGCAGGAAAGACATCCTTCCCCATCTCATCTTTTGGAGTGCAAAAAATATTTTCTAATGAGGCAACCCAGTGGCCAGGAGCTCCAGATTGGTTTGGACACACGTCTGAAGGCTGCACAGCCTGATGACCTTTCCTGCTAATCCCAAGTATTTCCTTCTCTTTATGTCTTCCTAAGGGCTCTTTTCTCCTCTGGTTCTCCCATTTCCTCTCCCTCTCGGATGCACCCTCTATCACCACACATCAGCAGCAGGGTTGGATTCCACTCCTGCAGTGAGAGAATGAGATTATTTCCTCCTCCATCTCCTCTTCCTCTTCCCCCACTGCTGCCAACTCCTGCAGCAGTCAGTGTTTTTTCTTAAACCCTCAGGTGCAGGAATTATGTGATTACACAGGAATTTCATCTTCCATTGAGAATAAAATGTTCCTAGCTACTGAAAACTCAGTGCAACAGAAGACAAATACAAATAATGATACGCCTTCCAATGTAGGGAAAAAGTCGCTTCAATTTCTGAATGCTTGGACTTGAGAGCATGGTCCCTGTTTCGTCTCCTTTTACATGTAGTGGCACTCAGTATCATTAACACTGGGTATAGCTAAAAATCTGTAGCATTCAGCTGGAGCACTCAGCTCTTGGGGTGGGAGGAAAGAATCAGTCCAAAGTGCATTTTTGTCTGAGCTGCTCAGGGCAGGAACGCCTGTGCAAAGGGAAGAGGCACAAGAAAAGGGAAATGAAGGTTGTAATAGCACTGGATCCCTCATGCCCACAATGACATAGAAATACTAAAACTTCAGTAGTCTTTCTTTTTAGTAAAATAACCTTTACCAATAGGACCTTGTAGTAGTAGTATCAATTGATACTCTGATCTTCAGACCTTTTTTATTGCTGCATACTTGGGAGCTATCACTGTTCCAGTCCAGTTGACAGAAATGGAGATAACCAGCTGGAGGATGATTCATAATTATTAAAAGCTCAGAGGTGATGGGAGGAAAGACATCTCTGCCTTAACTCACAGGGACAGTCACCTTTCATCTATATTTACTGACTAGTTTTCTGGATCAAAACAACTGGGGCAAAAATAAGGTTCCAGCTTTCTAGTGTGGATTAGTTTGGTTTCAGAAGAGTGTAATTTTTATGAAGAATAGTTACAGAATAGATCTCATACTCATGCCAAGTAGTTTACGCAAAGTTAATGGAAACATCAGCTCAAAGCACTACATAAAGATATCACAAGTAAGTAAAATTAAATTTGGGTTGTTTTACAAAGTCAAAGAAAAAGAGGGAAAGAGTAAGAGAAAAGTCAGTCTTGGTTTAGGAGTATTCAGTTATTTACCATAAGCTGATTGCAGTTCAATGCTAGAATGATTTCAGCTCCAAAAAATCTAGATGGGATGGGCAGAAACTAAGAGGAAAAAAACAGCCAGCAACCAAGTATCACACCACTGCTCACTCACTCTCTCACCAGTGGGACTGGGAGAGAATCAGAAGGATAAAAGCTGGAGGACTCCTGGGTTGAGATAAAGACAGTTTACTAGGTAAACACAAGCAAAGCAAAACAAGAAAATAATGAATCCCTGCTTCCCAGGGGCAGGTAGGTGCTCAGCCATGTCCAGGACAGCAAGGCCCCATCAGATGTAATGGTTACTTGGGAAGACAAATGCTGTCACTCCAAATGTTCCCCCTTCCCTCTTTCTTCCCCCCACTTTTTTTACTGAGCATGATGTCATGTGGTCTGGACTATCCCTTTGGTCAGTTTGGGTCACCTGTCCTGGCTGTGGCTTCTCTCAATCTCCCATGCTCCCCCAGCCTCCCTGCCAGTGTGGCAGCATGAAAAGCAGAAAAACCCCTTGGACCTGTGTAAGCACTGCTCATCAATAACGAAAACATCACTATATTAGCAGCCCTGTGTTCAGCAGAAACCTAAATCCTAGCCCCATACCAGCCACTGTGAAGAAAACTAACTCTATCCCATCCAAAACCAGCACAATTCAAGCTACTAAATTAGGACTATTTAAGAGAATATTCAGCTGTGAGTGTTACTTGAGTCTAGTCACCTGCATGCCTACTCCACATTAACTGGTAAAGAAAACTCAAAAGTTTTAAGTATCTGCAACATGATATGGACTTTTCACTGTAGGAAACATGCCCAAGTCGAGATCAGGTTAGAAATTACTTGGGTTCATTGTGTGATAGATATTGAGCTGTGTATTAATCACACCCATTCTAGTTCCTGTTACCCAGGTGCAATGGATCATCACTAATACCTGAAGGGTCAACTGGAGACCAAAGGTTATGCCTCTGTGGAATTTATGATTTCTCATTACAAATATCTGTGGACTGGAGAAGTGACATGGAGCTCCCCTGTGTGGATAAACAGGAGCCGCTGGTTCCCAGAAGAGTGAGCTGGTCAGCAGTGATAAATCAGCTTTAAAAACACAACAGTCCAAACACTAAAGCAGGATGAAGTGGTCTGCGTACCATGCAAGGAGGTTAAAAGTATGCATATCATGTGCTGTGACTGATGGTTACTGAATGGGGACATTCTTTTTTATTAACTTTTTTTGGAACGAATACTCTCTCTGTTGTCATTGGTTGCATTTCAAGAAGCTTTTGTTCCCAGATGTTTATTCTCAGCCCTGTACTTCTTGCGTAAGTAGTCTTCCTCAAATATGATCCTAGCTTTATGCAATGATTAAGAGTTTTTTCAGGCTGCTTGGCTTGCTAGTTGCTCTTGATAGTCATGTTTCAGCTTTCTGACCATGCAAATGTTCCTCTCACGATTTCTAGTAACGGCATCCCCTGATAGCCTTCCGTTTTGCTGAGCTTCTCCAGGCTGCTAGGGCATTTTTGTCTAGAGTGAAGACTCATAGTCTTCAAAAGAAAGATTTCCAGCTAACCCCTGGAGAAGCACTTTCTGCTTGTCGGTGTCTTTCATCACCCTCCTAGCTCTGAGAGGTGGTGATGATCTCCCCCTTGTTATCCAAGAGCAGCAAGAAGGGAAGTGGTCTCTTGAGATTGCACTCCAGTGCCATCAGAGATGCCTCCAAATGTGTGCCTGCATTTTCTCTGTCACTGACAATGTTGTCTCACACATTTTAGAGTTGAGAGAAACACAAGTCAAGGCAGAGGCCTTTCCCACTAGCATGAAAGGAGCAGGACTCTTACATGAAACTCTAGCAAACTCCTTTGCTACTTTAAAAGCAAGTAAGAACATATTTGAAAAGCAAAAATGACCTATTTAATATAAATCCTGTAAATCTTGTTTACGTTGCTTGCATGATCAGAGTTGCTAATGTTAGCAGGAGGAAGATGAGCAGCATGCAGCTCTATTCACTTCCCTCTGCATTTGAATTTTCTGTAACATATACATTTTTCCCTTAGAAACTGAAGGCTTTTTTAAAAAATATTTTTTTTTCTTCCACATAAAAAACCAAGAAAAACCACAGATGATAGCTTGACAATAGTGACCAGCACGGAATAATTACCTCTTTAACACATTTAAGAGATACAGAAGGATCTGTCACATCTGTGTCACCTACATCCAGGAAGGAACAGGCTGTGGACACATGCATTTGGTTGTCAGACCACTGCAGGAGTGATGCTGCTGGTACTCGGGGCCTTCTAACAACTTGTTTGTCAACATGCTTTTGAGTCCCTAATTGTACTCAACCAAATTTGATCTTCACCTTGAGAAATTGTGTTCCTTCTACTCTTTCTCTCTAGGGCCTGGGCCTTAAGGCTAAGATTTGTAGCTTGTAATTTGTTTTCCCAGCCTCAGACTTTCTGCGGCCCTCAAAAAGGGGGAAGGAAACCCCTTTTTAATTTTGTTGCCATTAAGATCCCTGATCTTGTTCAGGACTCCAAACATCCTCAGCTCAAGAATGTGGAGCTGTGTCCTGGATCAGATACATTGTTGGAGGTGAAACAGTAGCTACGGATATAATCTCCTCAGGTTACTCTGTCAGTGCTATCCCCTGGCTTCGCTATTTCCAGCCAGATTTGCAGAAGCAACAGGAAAGTTAGCAACGCAAGGCAAACAGGGCTGGGTTATTTTTGTTACATTCCGTTTCCTTGCAGCTGGTCAAAGTACTTAATACCTTCCAAATCTGACCAGATAGAAATGCAAGTGAAAATTGAACTTGAAGTGAGCACCAGACTGCCTGGAGCAGTGTCTTGTGTTTAGTACCTGATCCCCTTTGTCCTGCCCCGTTTCATCAGCAAGAGTGAACAGCCTTTTGTGCACACTCAAACCAGAAGATGTAAGTGCAAAGCCAGGAGATCTCACCCATTTTTAACATCTCCCAAACCCCAGGGCAAGACCCTAAGGAAGACATCGTGCAGGACAATGGGCTCACACCAGCCAGGAAGCCCCAGGATGGCGGGGTCCGTAGCCAGGGCCCAACTGGGTGGCTGCAGTACAGGAAGACCAAAGGGCAAAGAGCTGCTGAGCTGAGATGAGCTGAACCTTCAGCCCTGGACAGTTGTCAGGGGTCCTGGCCCTCTCCCTGCCATGGTGTTCTGCCGTGCCTGTACCTCTGCTGTTTACCTCCCTGCAGAGAGCTCGCAGGCCAGGGGACAGTGAACTGCCCAGCCCCTGCAAGCTCAACTGCTGCAAGGAGCAGGGAGATGGTCTGATTTAAGGAGCCAGTAAGCACATTGCAATGTCCGCTTCCTGCGTACTTACTCTGCATCTGCTCGTGAAAAATACCACCTAAACTAGACTTAGGCCACTGACTTTGCCTGCTACTCTTAGACTGGGATTTGTTTCTTTTTATTAGACACAGTTTTCTAATGGGGCAGATAATTGCTGTTCCATCTTGAAATTAAAACAAACAAATGAAAAAGCCACAATCAACTTTCTCATGATGTATAATTTTCTTGCATGATTTAGAATTTGTTTACTCTCTTCTCTGCTGATGGGAAGTGTGGGGCAGGGACTCAACACAGCATCTGGGAAGCTGCTGTAGTCCCATGGCTGAGCTGGATCATCAGCTCAGGTGTTACTGGAGCTGGAAGGAGAGATGGCTGTCCCCGTGTCATCCATCATGGGAAAAAATTGCCCAAAGCAGTGTGTATTTAAGGTTACCATCTCCCAGATGGCCCTTTACTCAGAACATCCCAATATGTTGTTAGTTACGGAGCAGGGCTTTGGGCTAAGGTTTATTGTGAGAAATCAAAGGCATGCTTACAATTTTCTGTAATAGCAGCGGAGTTTAAATGAATGATTATAATAATAACTACAGAGTGTGTTTCTGAGGTTTTACTACATGTAAACACAATCATAAGTATAATCAATGTCAATGACTTCCATTTAATTCTCAGACAAAGTTTGCTTTTAAATACCACACCAGATTTGACACGGTCAATGATAAATGGAATGCAATTAGTTCTACTATTTGCTTTGATGATATGCTAAATTATTTCTTACAACAGATCATTTATTATCCAAAGCTAATGGTTATACTCCTGCATCTAACAAGTCTAATGTATCTTAAACCGTGGCAAACTGATAAGTTTCAAAATTAGATACTAAAGGATAGAAAAAAGTGATTCCATGAATGAGTTCCATCTAATAAATCCTTGTCAATGCTCGAGTCATAAAATCTTAAATTGGAAGAGTTTTGTATATATTTCTCATAATTGCACAAATAAAAAAAATAATTATGCTGCTCTAGTGATTTGCAGTCACTTAACGGATATTTAATCTTAAGGAAAATGTTCAAATTTAAATGTTCTTATGGCATTTTTAACATAATGCATCTTCTAATTATTAACAAGACAATTATTACTTTTTATTCCCTCCAGAAATTTATTATGAGCTTACTGTGATAATTTACAAATTAACAAAGAGAGTGTAGTACTCGAGAAGACAAAAGTGATATCCTAACTTTTCATTTCATTTCTCCCAGTCCTTATCTCAACTCATGAACCCTCTGTTAAATTTTCCTCTCCTCTGTCCAGTTGTAGCAGGGGAGGGTGAGCAAGCGGCTTTCATGGGTGCCTGGCATTTGGCCAGTGTCAAACCCCAACGCACTTGTATTCAAATTTCCTTCTATCATCAAAAGGCAGGTCTGTCCCATCTTGATTTATTTTATTCCAAGTTTCAAAATAATGCAGGCAGCAAATTCTGGTTGTTGTTAGAGAAAATTCTTTCAGAACATGAGGGGTTACAGAAATGGGCAATTAATTCCTCATTCTCTGGTTTCCTTAATAACAGCAAGCTGGGCCTACCCCAGGTTGTTCTGCCCCAGTCACCCCACACACACTTGTCTGCCCCCTCCCAAACACCTCCTGTTCTCCCCACCCTTCTTCCCTTCCATCCAGACCTGGCTGCAGCCCCTCCAGGCACACCTCTAAATCTTACACTTTTCTGCCATTTCCCTAATGTTTCTTCTTCCTTCTATTTATCTAATTCCTCAGAGATTTTTTCTCACTCTAGTACCTTCTCCCATTTTCTGAGCTCCATGTTTTCTTGCTCCTTGTGTGTAGGGGTTATTCTTCTCAACAGTTCAATCCTTCTGAAGATGATAGGAAGAGTTGACACTAGGGATGAAGGCAAACTTAGAAAATATACCAGTGTTTCATGATGAACACTTAAAAACATGACAAATATCATACTGGTCTCAGTAAAATCTTAAAAATTAGCAACCGTGGATTGCCCCTTCTGCCAAGGACTACATAGAAATGAAAAGGGCATCTTAGCATTTTTCCTTAGGAGAAAAACAAATGCTGTAGACATTCAAATCATCCTTCCCATTTTGCTGTCAAATCATCCTTCCCATTTTGCTGTCCATACAATGTCTTCATAAATCTGTTCATCTTGAATAAAAGCAGCTGCAACAGGGAGATCTGACTTGGGAAATTCCACTTGCAGGATGGCTGCCATGTTTTGTAGCCTTTACTTTTAGGTTTTGCCTCGTTATTTTCTCTGTGAACTGTCTGGTTGCTAAATTCTGATCAGAAGTATATTCCCATCATCCAGATGACATCCTATCTCCTGCCAACATTTTGGCAGGGATAACATTCCCGTGAGGTTCTCCATCTAGATAAAAGAGACCTCAACATATTCTGCAAGACTAGCCTAGGGCTGTCTGAACCTGCAAGCTCTGCTCAACTCTGCCCCAGCACTCCACAGCATGTATTCATCACCTCTGCATTCATCACAGCAAGATTCATAAAAATTTTTGACAGATGACACATGACTTCTAAACTTTGGGTTTCCAACAGAAATATCAGAAAGTGGCAGAGAGCTGCTTCTTTTTCAGTTTGAGGAAAGGCTGCAGACACCACTAGTAGCAGTCTATCATTGCAGCAAAGGCAGTCCATCATACTCGTTATACCTTCCACTGGTTGGATACAGCTCTGTGATTTTAGCACTTCAAAGTCTCTACATTTCTCCAGGGCGGCACTCATCTTTTTCTAGGGAGTCATTAAAATGACCTACCTGCAGAAGGTTTTGTCTTCAGCTTTTTCGTCCAAGTAAAAAGGATTTATTTAGCAAATAGAATCCTCTTCTTTTGGGGGGCGGGCTCTGGATAAAACACATTCTGCTCATCATTTTTACCGAGATGAGGTGTCAGCAGGAGCTCAGTGATCATCTGCTCTGTTTAGCCAAACAGCAATGGCTTGGACCAGCCTCAGCACACACTGTCTTCTCCCTGGCCAGTCCTTGGCAGGCTACTGGAGGCAAGGGGTGTTCGGAGATAGGGAGGGAACCCGGGGCTGTGGAGGAGGAGGGACACAATGATGGGATGAGGTGCGATAGGATTTCTGCACAAATCATGGGAAGCAGACATGGTTACTGCTGCTGTCCTTGGGGCAAATTGTCTCCTCCTACCACATCTTAGATGAGCTTCTATGGGACAATGACACCACAAAGCCATGCAGTCCATGTACCATTACCACTTGCCAGAGCCCCATAGGGGAGATCTAAATCACGCATTCACATGGCATGCTGAATGACCCCATGAGTGAAGTATAAAACAAAGGTAATAATAAAGAGCTGCAGTGAAATCCCTTAGGACACTGATGAGAAAGCAGGCAGCTCTGCTTCCCGCAAGACAGGTGCTGATTTCCTCCGATGGCAGTACCGAGCTGTCACTGCGGCTGCTTGCTTTAGCGCGGGATGCCAGCTGCATGATACCATTAGCATTCCTCATCAGCCACGGCTTATGTCTCTCTGTGCACAGTGTTGGAAAACCAGGTCATTCTCTTGGCTCATCCTCCTCTGATAACTCCTCTTTTCTTCCACTGCCGGGAAGCCGAGGATGGTGTAATTAGTTTTCACTAATGTTCAGCTCTACGTGGAACTGCTTTTTGCTCAAGCCAAAAATGAAGTTTTCACATAGTTTGCATGCCCTAAGAGGAGGAAAACTGGAGACAAATTTGGGAGGCACCCATTTTCCTTGTGTTATAATGATTCAGCTGATATTTTTCAAAATACCACAGAGAATACAAATAACATGTTAAACTTCCAGTACTCACTGAACAGAGAATAAATGAGTGGGACTCCAATAAAAATGCAAAGTTAAATGCCTACCCATGCCAGATAACAACTGGTACTGCAGGGCTGCCATAACAAGCAACCTGAAAACATGCCCTAAAGTAGAAAAGCTGCCCAAAGTTGTATTTAACAGCTTGAGGTTTGCAGGCAGATCAGAGTCCTGATATTCCAAAGAAGCTGCAGGGGAAGATAAAAATGAAAAATTCAACCCAAACCCCAGATAAGAAGTTCAAGTTTTCTTAATAAGACAGTGGAAGTGATGGCTTCTAAACCTGTGAGGAATGAATTTTGAAAGATAAATAGAGCATGATACAGTGAGATAAAGCAACAAACTTTATTAAAGGGTAAGTGATTTTGGGCTGTGGGTGAATACATAAACATAAATGCCCACAAAGAATTATCTGGTTGGTACAGTGAGGCTTGTATACTGGTAGAGTAACTATATCAGTAATTAAAGCTGCATTAATGTGCTTGGCTGATGCTCTGAAAATGTCACTGTAATGGCAGTCACAGCACCAACTGAAGCAACTAAGCTGTAAGAGGAGGAGCCATTAGTTACAGAGGCTCCTTGTCAGGAATATGCTTCAAATTTGATATGTTGGTACACTATTAAAAAAACATGATTTGAATAATAATACACCCCCATTCCCCACCATTTAGCATCCACCGCAGTAATGGCAAAATCAACCAAATTATATGCAGTATTTTAGGAGATAAAATATGAAGCAGAAAATGCATTAGCAGTCATTCATATCCTCTCATCACCAAGGGGGCTCTTTGGAAAGAAGCACACCAAGTTTCAAGCTACTGCATTGTATTTAGGGACGCTGGGAAAGACCAAAGTGACTCTGAAATTACAGTTGGAGGTGATGACACTAGAAACATTTAAATTTCCCTTTTGCAATGATTTAAGTTAGGAAGTCCTAAACATGGCATATAAGCTGTCCAGACCTCTGAAAACACAGATCTCTTCCTTCAGTTAGGTGAGAGTTACAGCTCACTGGGAGAAAAATATCAGCTAGGAAAGTTTGCAAATAGATTTAGTGGGAATGATTGTGCTCCTAAAACAAGAGAAACATTTAAAAAAAAAATCATACTCAAGCCTAGGTGATCCTAGCTGTCCAAATTCAGCAGAGTAATTTTACTGAAGCTTCAGATACATCATCATTATTAAAATACTATTTGGACCAGAAGGCCACACATCCCTTAAACTTGTCATAACAACTTCAGGTATAATAGAAGCCCAAGGCGAAACTATACTTCATCTACGTGGTTAGTTGCAGATATATTTGTCTTATTTTTCAGCTTCATCTCTTGCAAGCCATCAGGTTTCAAATAGATCCTGAAGAAATAACTCATTTTGGTAAGTCCAGTGACCTGTTTCCTGAAGTGGTTAATTTAATAAAAGCTATTTCAGTGCTATCATCAATCAGTACCAATGTGATAATGACTATCATCTCAATCCTCTATGTTGTGTTCAAACACATAGTGCTTTGGTTCACAATGGGATAATCACAATTTCATACATACACAAGACCAATACTAAGGAGTTAATGGTTACAATGATGCACAAAGAATTAATTCAAAGAACCCCTGGACAGGAATCATTCCTTGAATTTTTTTTCCAGATTTGAGCCTGGAATGTCAGTTGTGCTTAAAATTTAATTTGCAGCAATGAACATTTTACCATGACTGGGCTTTTCTTACGCATTGCAAAAAGTGAGATAAAGAAGCTTCTCTGACACCGTTAGGCCCAGATTCTTGCAGTCTACATGCTTTGGTGATATTTAGATCATGGAAATATGGACAGTATAAGTGATGGTCTTTTGTAATGCAGTTAGTGAGCTGTCAGGAAGAAACCTAAACCTTGCAGTTGCCTCCTCCCATAAATCAAACAGTGCCTGTTTCGTCACTGGAGGTGCAGAGTTAAGTACCCTTTAGTTAGATCTTGTAGTGAAGAGAATCACTCTGCTTTAGAAATTAACTCTGCAAATAAAAAAGTACAAGCAGCCACAATTTTTTTATGTTTTAATATGTATCTTCAAGGGAGTGGGAGGAGAGAAAAAGAGATTTCCAGGTTCACAATATATTAGAATAAATGCCCTTCTAAAAACATTGCATAAGATAGCGTAATAGTTCTGGTTTGATTCATTTATGACTTAGGATTTTCTTTACAGATGGAGGGACACCTCTTCCTACTGCCAGCCCTCAGCCAACTGCTACTCCTGGCACTTTGTACTCATTTAGCAAACAGCGCACGTCCAGGCTCTAGCAGGCCATTGATCAGTAACTAACAATTTCAGTTGAGTAGAGACTTCCATGGCAGGATAAAATGACAATTGCAGGGAGGCAGATTGTAAAAGTCCAACCAGCCATAGTAATACATGCTGGAGGACAGCTTGAGTTTGTATATTAGCTTCTTTGTTTGTCCTTCTCCAACAGATGATACTCCTATTACATAGTAAGAGAGCAACGTTATTTGGTTTTTTGTGTTTAATTAAAAGCTAAGAAAAAAAGGCTAAGTCCTCTTCTATTCTTATTTCTTGCAGCCAATGATCTCAAAAGTTGTCACCAAACAGTTGTGCTAATATTCTTGTAGGCGCATATCAAGAAGTGGGAAAAGTAGAAAACACTAGAAACATAGAATCACACAGTATTCTGAGTTGGGAGGGACTCAAGAAGATCATTAAATCTAACTCCTGCCACAGGGCAGACTAAAAGGTAAACCATATATCTAAAAACATTGTACAAAGTCTTCTTGACCACTGACAGGCCTGGGGCAGTGACCACATCCCCCTGGGGACCTTGCTGCAGTACAGATCTCTGAGCATTCAGCCCAAAAACCGTGCAAAGAGACCTTTTGTTGACAACACCGTCACGGAGAGTGCAAACTTTGGCTGTGGTTGTGCAATTGTGTTGCAAGGGTATGAGAGGATAGTAATTAGTTGTGTAGGAAAAGAAGGTCTGTGGGACTGAGTTTAGGCCTCAGGCTCTGAACATGAGCCAACATGGTGGAGCTGCTCAAGAAGACTGCTTAGAAGCTGGTAGAGACACTACCATGGTAACGCCTGCGGTTGTTGGATTTGGTTCAGAAGGTTTGGCTCTAGCACCTGTGGCCCATTAATGTTTATGCAGTGTAATATATCATAAATGGAAAGCAGTTCTGGGGGGATCCTTTGTACTGCTGATGATGAGGAGATTCCTTCCACAATTTCATCCATGCTAGCATCTTTAATAGGAAGAATGGTTTCTAGACCACTCATGTCTCACAAAAATGTCGCTGAAAGAGTCTGGGATCTTCTTTAGGATCCTAAAAATGTAGTTGTAACAGCAAGATCTGTCTTTCTTCATGTTCTTTTTCATGAAGAGAATATTTAATATGCAGATCAACTTCATTTGCCTCCGACTTATTGCAGTTACACATCTAAAGCATCACAGCCCTCAACATTATCCATGAGTTGTAGTCTTCTACCCAGTTCCACACACAGTGCATACATATCACTAACCTCATAGGTATAGTCAAACTGAGAAGGAAAATTCATGAGCCTTCTTTTTAATAAAACAAAATTCTGAGGTCACTTCTCCCTGACTGAAGATGTATTAAAAATAAGAAAAACGCCTGATGAAAATATTCTGAAAAAGGTCAGAGCAACAAATGACCCAGTAAAGTGCCTGGCTCTTTGAGCAGCAATACCACTGAGCAAAGAACTGTCTTCTCACTGTGCATCATAAATCCTGTCTTCAGTTCTTAAAATGTTCTTAAATAATCTTTCAAAATAGAACATAAAACCAGTTCCTGCATATCTGTGTTACAGGGATAAGGGCTTCCTACAGGAGCAAGCTTCACTTCTCCACCATCATCATATATTACCATAATCTCCTACCCTTCATGGTACTAAATGCCTGGTACTAAAAACAGTTTTATTACTGAAAAAAAAATTTCTAAAATTTCTGAAATTACTTTTAAATGCTACACCAAAACTTTTACATGGCATTTAAATATAGTCCTAAAACACATGTGGCTAGTATAAACTGTATTTGCATTTCTGTATTTGTGTACTTTTAGGAATGAAAAGGATTTACACCAGCAGTTGTGATCCTTTAAGGATGATGTAGTCCTTACAGAGCAACAGTTCACAAAGTGCTACACATCTTTCCACTGCAATTCAGGTCCCTTCGAAGTTCCTCAAAGTCTCCTTAATGTTCAGTGATATGATAATCATGGGTAAGCAGGCATGGAAACGTCACCGATGCTGCTCGTCTCGCAGAAACCCTGTGACACCTTTGACGAGGGTGTGTTATAGAACAGATGGTTTCAGTCTTTCCTTTTATCTCTTTGACACCAGCATGACAGAGCAAACACTTCCAGGGCGTTGAGGAATGTGACATACGGAGCAGGACTGATGTTACGTATGCTCTTGCAAGCCCCAAATGGCCAGTGAGCTGCAGCCACCTCTGGCCTCGTGTGCTGCACTGAAGTTTACTACAGCTTTCCATCTTAGCTGGGTTCAAAGAAAGGCCAAACTGAATCCCAAACCAAACAAACAAGCCCTAAGTGCCCCTACAAGCTTATCAGCATTGCTGAAGATTTTCTTTAATTTCTTGTTTGCTTGTTTGTGCAAAGAAATCTGCAGTCACTTAACAGGCTTGGCATTGTGTGTAACTCCCTGCATCAGCAACTAGGTCAACCAGCAGGGTAAAGCACTGTACATGTGAGAGGCTCCCTCAGCTCAGCCAGTGCCTGCTGATTATATTTTGGGAATTAGCTAGGTAGAAGAGAATGTCCTCCCAGGCATGTGCTACCCTGAAACTTTAGTCCATTTGCACCAGTCATTTGAAACCTCTTCCTGGCCCCAGCTGAAAGAAGTGCTAAACCCATAGCAGCTAAAGCAAGACTGAAAACAGTGGAAAGCTCAGGGGGTTTGTCTTGTTCTTCGCTCTTTTCAGCACTTGTAACTACCCAGTAATTAGTCGCAGCACCCGACACTATATAGGGCTTGTGCTGTATTCAGAGAGTATCAGCTTTCCCAAGTGAGGCAGATAACTCTTGGGTAAGATAAAAGTGAGAGGATAAAGACACAGGATATTTTTACTAGGACTATTTTTATTTACCATATGAACAAAATTCCTCCCAGTGCCTTAGGCAAAGACAAATAAAACTGCAAAGATGACAGCTACCCTTACGTCTAGGCAGGCAGAACTCCCCATCCTGCCAAAGCGTGGGTTTGCTTGCTTCGTCTCTAGTGGAGCTGCCTCTGTTGTAGTGCCATCAATTTGGAAACACTGCTGCAAGAACATATTTCTGGCCTCTACTCAGAAACTCCTGCCAGCCCTCCACAGAGCCTGGGAGACCTTTTACACTGTGAGCTTGCCTTTAAGGGAAAAGTCCTTACAGAATAAATGGTTTCTACATAGCTCTTGCAGCTCAAATGTTCAGATAATCTGTAAATAAAAAAACCAAAAACCAACAAACAAATAAAACTGATAGCTCTGCAGAGTTCCACCTGGGACATACTATTGCTCTAAAAGCTAAAGAATTATACCAAGATTACCTCCAAACTCACCCATATGACACAATTCTCCTTGAATCAGAACACCAAAGCATGTGTGATGCACAGCAAATGCAGACATGAAAAACAGAGGGACATTTCTGTCCTACCTTCTCCTTTTTTCATCACTTTGAATCTAATCTTCCATATTATGCAGAATTTGTGAAATTGCAGCCAAGTTATTTACCTACAACCCTCTCTGCCCTTTCTTTTGCACTGTGCCCAGCCATGCCTATGCACACAATGACAGCACTTCACCCTATTTCAGGAACTATAGAGTCAGAGGAGCTTACAGGAGGCTTTGGGGGAGGTCATCAACAACATCCTGGAGAGGCTGCTGCACAAGGGTGACAGTGCAGCTCCTGGAGCTTGCCAGGAGACGTGGTTGTCCTGCCCAGATGGTATTGCTGTGCATTGCACCTCGCCCAGCACATCTGCCCTGCTTGTTGAGGTATAGTGAGAAAGGATCTGAGCTGTGGGGACTAAGCTGGTACCTTCACAACGTGCTCTCAGTGTGCAGTAGAAGCGATCTGGAACACATTTTAAAAAGCCCTCCAAATGCAGAAGAGGGGTAGCCACACAAAAAGCTTGTGCGAAATAATATTGACCTTTGATTTCACACTCTAACTTCCTTGACAACACCTTATTTCCAGGGTGGATAAGCCTGAAGATGGAAAAGTCTGCTTAAGCACAGAAACACGAGTTACAGAAATGCATCAGATAATGACAATACAGAAAATGTGTAGTGTGGATTTCCATTCTCTCTCCTGATGCAAGGAGGAATGGAGAGTTGAAGAAATCAAAATGTGACCCATTCAGGAGTGAAATTAGGTTCTTTCTCATGATGGACAGTTCAACTGTGGGACTCCCAGCTGACAGATACTACTGATGGCTAGAACTCTGTAGGAGTCTGTAAGGGCATGAACACTAACACCAGTGTTCAGAGTTGCAACACATTGAAATTTTGAAATCCGTCAGAGTTTACCCCAATCCTCAGCTAAACGTGATTAGGACATTTCTTGCCCTTTCAGCGAAATTCTTGCCCCTACTGTCAGCGAAAGGATATAGGACTATGTGAGTCATGTGGCTAATCCAGCAAAACAGCTGGTGTGACATACACATGAATGTTGAATTAAAACCAGCGTGACTGTAATAGTTAGAGGCAAGGCCTTGCTGACAATGGCTTTCCATTTAAGGAGTATCTCACCCATTTGTATATTCTACGTCTTGTATAAGTTCATTAAGAACTTGAAAATTAAAATGAAAAAAAAAACTGATCTAGAAAATTAACTACCTAGTGACTGGATGGGAGGCAGAGGCTCCCAGGAGTGTATGTTCACTGCCCTTAAAAATCAGATACACGTGTCAGATTACAGGCATGTTATGGCCTTGGATATATGCTAGTGCTCAACCATAATTAGCCCTGCACACTTCCTTTCCACAAATGGGCACTTTAAAGAAACCTATTTAAATAGATATAACTCTGTAAAAATAGTCTACCTTGAATACTTAGTCGAATTTAAAATATCATCACACTAGCGGAAATATCCAGCACTCTGTGCACATCTCCAACTCGGCAAAGGACATATCAAGTATTAGATCTCATTCCAATACCCTGGGTTCCCTGCAAGCACCAGCTCTTATCAGTTGTCACAGTCTGGATTACTTCATCAGACTGGCTGTGTGCCATTCAGACCAATGAGATGTGCAAGCTACCAAGGCAAAAGGTCTTTCTGCAAATGTAGTGAGACAGAGGCCATGTCACAACGCTTGCAACAAGAACTGTAAGAGCCCATGATATTACACTGGTTTCTGCCCAACTGCTGCATGTTCATTAAAAGAAAAAAATCATGGGCTGTGTAGAAAAACTCAAAGGTGGGGATTGCTAGTGGCATTAGAAAGGAGCAACTATCAATAAAATGTAATCATAAGGGTTTTTTAAAAATTACTTGTTTTGTAGTTTTTGTAGCTGACATGCTGCAGATTGTACATTACTATCAGTATTTTGGTGCAGAACAATGAAGCACAGAAATGGCACCTACTCTTTCTGCCTGGCCAGCCCTTGCTCAGCTGTGCATCCTTCACAGACACGAGATCTACTCCACCACAGAGATATAAATGGAATCAGAGAATCACAGGATGATTTGGGTCAGAAGGGACCTTAATGATCATCTAGTTCCAACCCCCTGCCATTGGCAGAGACACCTTTCACTCAACTAGGTTTTTCAAAGGCCCATCCTCCCTGGCCTTGAACAGTTTCAGGAAGAGGGCATCCACAACTTCTCTGGGAAACCTGCTCCATCCTGCAGTGCTGCGCTGCTGCGCATGGGTCCCACAACTGCGGCATCTTATCTGGGCATGTGTTATGGGCACATCCAGGCTTTCCCAACGCACTCTGTCCTCATGACCATAGCACATAGTAGCTCCTACCAAGCTACTGTACAAATGTAATTCCAGGTATTAACAGGTAATGACTCCTCAAAACCCAGTGATGCAACTAGAAGATCAGATCAGGATAAACTCTTGCTCATAGCAGCCTGGAAACTAATGAGCCTCTGGGCCAAAAGATCCCAGGAGTTGTTGTTATTAACGAAGAACGGTAACAGAAACTCAAGAGCTATCTCCAAATCAGGGAGATTGCTAAATCACAGCAATAGTGATCCCTCATATCATAGTGGTCCCTCAGCTGCAGGACAGCATTGCCCTAGAGGGCCCCTGGAGGGGAGGAGCAGATCAGTGTGCAACATGTGAGGAAGAATGGGCATATAGGAAAAACACACTGAGAAGAAGAACAGCAGATGAGAGTGAAGAAGTCAAGACCAATTAACTTGCTCAAAGAAGAAATAAAACATGCAAAACACCCTCAAAGAAAGAAAAAAAGTAGTTACTACCCCAATAATAGTTATAAACTGAAGAAGTTGCTGATGTTAGCATAGGGATCTTATTCAGTTGCAGAGGAAGGGAAGTGATCCACCAAACACGTCTGTGAGCAAGGTATCTGGTGTCTCTGCATTGCCAGAAGCACTGTCTGCCAAAATGTCTCTTAATATATATATAACGTGAAGAAATAAGGTTTTCCGTGAATTACTGTCCAGCTAGATAACCTTCCCGTCTGTCATATCCAGAGAAGGCCATTTCCTTCCCATTGGCAATTATGCCCTTCCTAAACACATTTTTACCTGAAACACAGGTAAAACACAGCATTTAGACAGTTGATTTCAAATATAATGATCCCATGTTGAACTGTACCATTTCTGTCCTTTTTGAAGCCATCCTGTGCTCATTTTCTTTACTGGCAAGTGCATCCTTTCAGCCAGCTTTTGCATGGTATGAACCAGCAGTCCTATTAGTAGAGGTGCATTCTAAAACACAAATCTAGATTTCCACTGTTGATGAGAAAAGACAGCCTGGAGAAGGCAGCAATTCCCACAGTGGGGCCATTCCCACCATGGGCTAGGGGCTAGAAGCCTGGGTTCAATCTTTACTGAAACGCTGCTTGAATAGGAGCAAAAGTCAGATCCCTTCGCAATGCTTCATTCTCCTCATTCATAAAGTAAACATATATGAGTGACACATATTTGAGATTTAAGAGTGAAAGTAGTGTTAAAGATATATTTTTGCTGTTGTTATAATTTATTATTATTCACACTTTTACATCTCTTTTGAGAAAAGAGATGCAATGTGTTAGGCATAACCTTACATGAAACTTGGAACTGCATCTACCAAATTTGGTTGTTTGCCATCCAAGTCATGCTTTAGGCAAGAAAAGGTGCTCCCATATCTTACTGCTGCCTCAAATACATGTAACAAGTGTCAGCAGTTCTTCCAGCTATCCCTCTCGTTCTCAATGCATGCCTTATCTTAAGAAGGTGCTATTTCACACTGTATTTTCCAAATCCAGGGAATCCAGTGCAAGTTCATGTCTGTCTTCATTGCTTAATTGAAGCACTGTTGATCTCATTACTAATCTAGCCAAGCAGAACAAATGTCTTTCAAAGGAATTTGACATGGAAGAATCTAGTATGTTATTTAGCCCAAGTCCAGAAGAGAGTGTTAAAAAGAGAAATCTTAAACATTTTTAGCTCCAGAATAAACAAAAGGCAAAAAGATGCAAGAGATGGTGATGGAATTAACTGAAAAATGTTTATTGTGTTTCTGCATTCCAGATGTCAGAGAGAATAAAATGTACTCCTTTTCCGAACTTTGGAATACACTTGTAGAATAGACTCAAAGATAAAATATCCAAAATGCCACTGCTGGCTGATCACTTATCCTCATAAATAAGGAGTAAGTGCTACCATAAACTTCAGTGCCTCCTGTGAGTTAATTTCATTCTGGTAAAGAAATTGGGAATATACTCAAAGATCTAAATTTAACAGCAGGTAAATCACTGTCCTTTTGTCAAATTAAAAATAAACTCACAGTGATATGCGTCACAAAGTCCATGTGGTTGCCTTGGAGGTATGTGTGACAAAACGAGACTTCAGCTCCCAGGAACCTCGAGTGAATTATTAGCTTTGCTGCATGTCTGTGAAGAGCCAGACATACCATCGTTTATAGACTGTGAAAAGCAAGGACAGAAGATAAGCTGTTCTAACATTGCCCTCTATCAGAAATTTGAAGTAAAGACAAAATTTACATGATTTATGAGTTTTGTATGTAGCAGATGTTATTGTCATAGTTAGCAAAAGAAACATATAACATCATATAAACCATAAACATATACATACTTTTATTTATGTGATGACAAGATTCAGTGGAAGTGCTGCATGGATCAGCCGTACAGTTCAGTGCTCTGTACCTTCTGGGCCTCTTGCTCTCCCATCAGCTCCATCCTTCAAGCACTGGCACACTTACAACTACAGAGTAGATTAGGTTAAAGAACTGATTCAACTGAAAGATAACAGAGGGGATGGAAAAAGATTTTCCAGCCACATGAGTCCACTGTGTGGTTGCAGATTGTTCATGCTGGGCAAAAGCAGAGGTAATGTGGGGCAGGACCAGCAGGCAAGGACACAGAAGGGAGACAATGACATTATAAGTTGCCTTTGCAATCTGACGTCAAGGAGTTAATTATCAAAATACACCCTAAAACATTTTCTAATATAATGCTGGGATGAGGAAAATATTTGGCTAGGATTATAACCAAAGGATTTAAATGAGAGGAAACTGAGAATTTATGAGAATACAGTGAATTACCCAAACTGGTTTTTAAAAAATAATTTTAAAGGAAAACTGTCTAGGACAGTTATACAGTAGTGACACAAGGATTTTGCTTTTCTTGTCAAAACTACTGTGGTGGTAGTCTGTATTACGTCTTCTTTAGTCAGCAATTTCTGTGTTCCAAGGTGCCATCTACAAAGGCACAAGGAACATCCTGCTAGGTTGAATGAGTGCTTCCAGAGCTAGGTGCCAAGTTATAACAGTTGGTACTTTATTGTCATTCATATCTTCTTCTGTCATAAAATGTAATTTTCCAACCCATTATTGCTATTACTGATGTGATTATATGTGGTTTCCATTTTCCAGAATATACAGCCATATAACTCATTTAAATACTACTCTATGATAATGAAATTACTTAAATGGAATTTTAATTCAGTGTAGGTTCACAGTGGGGTTCAGGCATTTAACTCCAGTGAAGTGACATCTGGCATCACTGGTGTCCCAAGATCTTATTCATGGCTTTTCCCACAGCTCCCAAAGCATCCAACCATTCTGCTGGCAGACCCCTCTGGACTTCGAGATTTCTTCCACTGTACAGATGTGTAACTGTGCACTGCTTTGCTGTGCACCCTGCAAAGTTCTGCTGCCTGAGCCCAGCCAGCTGGGCTCTGCTGTAGACACAGGTGTACTGGACAAAGAGCGTACTGCCTGACTTTGGATTATTTGAGAATGGGACTAACACGAGATCTGGATGCAGCAGGGTGTGGATGGAAGTGCTGTGCAGCCCCGGGGCTGAATGTGTCCCCAGGTATTGCACACTGTACAATAGGGGGCTACAGCCTTCCCAGCCCCTTCCGATCAATGCAAGGCTAGACTTAAGAGTCCCACAAGAAGCCACCATCAGCTTGTCTCTACACCAGAACTCTAAATGAGGGGCTCTGAAACACAGATCCACGACATTAATTAGTTTCCCAGTGCCCCCTTCCATAAATCAGGTGCTCTCCCAAACAACAGTAGAGTTCTTGAGAACTCTGTCCTGTTTGGAACGAGGGAGGCAGTGGTCAATACTGTCCATGTGGAGTGTGCAACAGCGATTACACATGCTTTTCATAACTTCTCTCAGCTTGATTTGGAACAAGGCTTTGGACCAGGATTTCAACTCTCAGAGTACAGCCTGCCCCAAAGCTTTTCAGGCATGATGGTTTAAATCTTTCTGCACCTGTCCTGAACATGCTGCCCATATCGTGTAGAACAATTAAATGCTCATATGCATAAATACATATAAATGGGGACTTCAATGTCAATTGTGGTAATTTAGGAATTTTAAAAACTTTGTAAAATTCAGATTTATTATCTGCTTCAAGTCCTTGAACAGAAGCTGAAAGTGAAGGATGAAGCTTTAAAACAGAGAAGCAACTAGGGAAGAGACATTCTGTCTCTGGCACAAAGACTAGCTGAAGAAAAAAAAAATTGCTACAGTTTGCAAACATCTTTTTTCAAAGACTTACATATCAATCTTAAGGCTTGTGTCTCCTAGGCAACATCAGGAAAGATTAAACTGCAATGTGCTTTAATAGATATTTTTATTAAAATGTTTTCAAAAAGCACCTCCATTAAAAAAAATAAAGATAAATAACAAAGTAATGTAATTTTTTCCTCACTTTCTTTGAATAATTTTGGGAAAACAACAGTATTTTTTCTCTCGTTCTCCTATCAGCCAAACTGATGGAAGCTGCAGGATGGGGTCTTATACTGCAGTTTACCCATGTTACACAGAATATTATGACCTTACCTAATTGTATTTATTTTTCAGATATTTGAATAGTATACAACATGATACTGGGATATAAGTACAGCAATATTATTCTTCCCTATCTTTTGATCTACAGATGTTTTTCAGCTTTAAAATTACAACTTTTCATTTTTAGGGCTTTTGTCCTGCAAATTGTATAGAATCCTTATTTTACCACCTTTATTACCAGAATACAAAAATCCCAGTGACATGTTAATAAAACTGTGAGTAAAATTATGATCATGTAAAATCGATGATAATAACCCCATTGTCTTCAGCAAGTCAGTTTGTCAGCTTTTCTTGGTATAATATTGGAGAAGCATGGCCTCAGAGGACACCAGAAAGCAAGGGAAATCTGTACCATCTCTGAATATCTCTGTTGTATATGTCATCCACATATCAAGGAAGAACACACAGCTCTACAAAAATCATTGGAGAAAATCTGGCTACAAATCAAATAAATAAATATAGAATGGGTGAATAATCAGAATTCAAATAAAATCTGTATTTCCCTCAAAAATGACCAGAGATGTCAAGAGCCATCACATTAGAATGAAGAGCTAAAATCTTTTCACCATGTTCATTTTGGAGGCGTCCGTTGCTGTGAGGGAACGTGGGATGTCAGTCTCGACTCACAACTGAGAGGGCTTCTGCAGGACAGAGTCCTTGCGCGGCTTCTGGCAGCAGCCTGCAATGGGCATTTTGGCTGAGGCTCCTGCACAGCCGGCGTGGATTCCCTCACTGGGGACTCCCCAGTGTGGTGCGGCACACATGCCTGGGGTCATAGAAATCCCGTGGGACCCTCCTAACCCTGGGTAGGGTTACTTTCATCACCAGGATTTTCAAGTAGCAGCAGCTACTCTCATAACCTGTCTCATGTGTTCTAATTTTCACTCTAGAGATCTAAAAGAGCAACCACTTCATGCAGCTGGTAAAAGATCATGTCTAAGGGCCCCGTCTGCCCCTGTCACTTCTTGCTAACTCCCAGGTAAGCTTTCTCAATCCTAAGTAGTTTTACCTCAAATACCTCTGTGCAGCCCAGTGCACACTCAAGTCAATCTGTGTTTAGCCTGTGCATAATAAGAGTATTCAACAAAAATGAGTCATTCAGATACTCGAAGCTGAATACAGGCCTACACAGAGACCTGACCCAAAGTAATTTTTTGACGTGTATTTTTATTATACAACAAGACTTCTACACAATGATTTAAAGAGATAATTATTTTTCAAAAATTACAACAGAAAATAATTGAGGTAAAAAAGACACATAACAGTTCCCTCCTCCCTGAATGAAATTTCAACAAATACATTTATCAAGACATAAAAAATAGAAGTGTGTACTATTTTTTCCAGGCTTCAGTCTTTGTAAAAATATCCCTGTCAGGCCAGATGAGCAATGGTACAGGGAAGTACTATTATAAAAGTATTTGTGAACATATCTGTTTAATCTACCATATATGCACTCCTATTGTAGCAGCTGTGGTTTTAAATGCTACTATTTACAGATTTCTCCCTAACAGCATTTATAATGATGGCACATCTGGCTTGGGTTTCTCACCAACAGCTCACTTAAAGATCGTGTTGCAGCTCACCGTGCATTTATTCCAAGAGTGCTAACACCCTGGTTGTTTGATTTGCGCTAATCACTTTTTCCTTTTTTTTTTTTTTGTTTTGTTTTCTAGTGAAGAGTTATAGATTGCCTACAGGCTTGCTTTGCACCTCATTGATATCAGTCAACCAAATGGCAAATATCATTATAAAACCAACCACATTAGGCAGTGGACTTTAAGTCGCAGATCATAGGTCCTTGTTTTCAGAATTCCCTCCTGCAGTTTTACAAGCATGTTGTTATTTCGCAGGTCAGAAATGCTTGCTGTTCATCTCTTAAGTACTGCTTTTAGAGTATCATTTACTAACCACTCTGTTTATTTATAGAGGTTGATGCCAAGTTTCCGTCTGATAGCTTGGAGCTATGGATCACTCAAAAAAATCTTATCTAGTTCCAAAAATAACACAGATAATGTCTTGCATTTGCTGGGTAGTGTTTGCATACGGCATATATTGCCACATTTTGAGGAAATGGCTTGCAATAATAATGAGAAAATGTGCCTATTGTGAAATTTTTAAAGATTTTTCATTGATAACGGAATAATGCATCCATTAAGAAATTATTCTTGCTGCAATGGTTCACTTGGGATTTAAAAATAAGTTTGCCCACTTTTAAGGCAGGCAAGTTTCTGTTTTACCATGTTAGTTTAGGGCAAGTCTTTTTATACTGATATGAGAAAAGCCTCTCTAACAAAATTGTACCAGTAGGAGCACGTAAGAGCATTTTAAATGGCTGTGGGAGTTCAGCAATGGGAACATTTTCAGCAGCCTCTAGTGGTTGAAGGACAACACAAACGGCTGAAGGAAGACTGATCTGTCACATCAGGGGTTGTTTAACAACATTCACGCTTTGAACTTGACTAAGCAGAGTTTGGAGCTTCTGGATCTATAAATACTTAAAGGGGAGAAGAGCACTGGACTAGAGGCCTGAAGTTGCTCCCAGAGACACAAAGCCCCATTCTTTGCTGGGTTGGAACTGTGCGAAGTCATCTTTCTGATATCTCTGATCACATTTGTGCCTTCTCTCTGCTGCACTTCCCCACAAGCCATTCACAGCTATAAAATGGCTCCAACTCCTGCCTATTTGGAAAAAGAAGAAAAAAAAACCCTGAGAAAATTAGGAACCATTTGGTTCCCTAAAACCAGCAAACCAAAATAGTTTGCCTTTTGTGTACAGTTTCTGCTTTCTTCAGATAATGTTGTGAATTATGATGACAGGCAGCTTCACACAACTTAGCTAGCAATAGATCAATTTACAACTTGCTCTTTTTCACTCAGCATTTCTACTGTGAGCTAAGACAAATGGGGTTTGGTGCCAAAATAAAACAGCAACAGTTTCTTTGCAAGTCCATGTTTTCCCACTGTCACCTGCATGCAAGTCTCCTCTTTTCCCAAGCCCTTCGCTGCAGACTGACAGCGGTAAGCATTTCAGCACACGCTCCCATAGTTGCTATCCTTGAAGTACCGCTCTGTTTTCCAGCACTGTGTGTTTTCCAGGAGCTGATCTTTTCCCCTGTACTGGACACTGGTGAGGCCACACCTCGAGCACTGTGTCCAATTATGAGCCCCTCAATTCAGGAAGGACATTGAGGTACTGGAGCATGTCCAGAGAAGGACAACAGAGCCGGTGAAGGGTCTGGAGCACAAGTCCCATGAGGAGCAGCTGAGGGAGCTGGGGGTGTTCAGCCTGGAGCAAAGGAGTCTCAGGGGTGACCTTATCACTCTCTACAACTGCCTGAAAGGAGGCTGTAGCCGGGTGGCAGCCGGTCTCTTCTCCCAGGTAACAGGCAGTAGAACAAGAGCACATGGCCTCAAACTGACAGGGGAGGTTTAGGTTGGACGTTACGAGGAATTTCTTCACTGGAAGTGTGATTAAACACTGGAATGGATTGCCCATGCCCAGGGAGGTGGTGGAGTCACCGTCCCCAAGTGCTTAAGGAAGACTGGAAGTGGCAGTCAGCGTCAGGGTCTGGTTTACATGGTGGTGTTCAACACTGGTTGGACTCGATGATCCTAGAAGTCTTTTGCACTCTAAATGTTTTCAAGGAAGCATTTGGGATTCTGTAATCTGAGGAAAACCTGAGGAAACGTCTGAGGAAAAAAAGCCGCAGAAAGAACAAACACACGCTTTCAAACCCATCCATCCTTCTCTGCCCTAAGGGCAGAATCGTACAAAGCCTTCCTGACACGGGGCCGCCCTGAGCCACATGTGGTTTTCACAAAAATCCCCTAATCAAGCCCATATTAACCAGGAGTGGCCCGGGCCCTGAGGCGGCCACTGCCCTGAGCTGCCCGTGGCGACGGCGGTGGCCGAGCCGGCCTCAGCGGCACGCTGCGCAACACCAGAGCACGGACGG
>VZTF01006132.1:106592-144952 GCA_013397755.1 Cnemophilus loriae | reverse complement strand
GCCAGGGCGCGGGCGGCGCCGCGGCGAGCCTCGAACCCGCGGCCTCAGCAGCCCCGGCAACCACTGCGCTGTTGCGTCACAGCGCCTCCTCCCGCCCCTCGTGCCCGGCGCTGCGGCGGCGTCAGCTGACCGCGGGTCACGTGACCCGCCGGCGGGTGAGCGGGCGGCGGCGCCGGGGATGGAGCAGTGACGGTAACGGCGGGGCTGGGGCCGCGGAGCGGACCGGGGAGGGCAAGGAGGGAGGGAAGGAAAGAAAGAAAACAGAAGGAGGGAAGGACGAGTGTCTGGGCTATCCCGAGCGGCTACCGGAGCGCCCCGGCCTCCCCCTGCGCCGGGCCGCGCAGGGCCTGTCGTGAAGGGCAGCGCCGGCCGGGCCCGGCGGTACCGCGGCTCCCTGGGGCTCTGCCGGGCCTCGGGGCCGCCAGGCCACGGCCCTGCCGCTGCGGGGGGTGTTTACCTCGAGGAGGGCNTTACCTCGGGGAGGGCGAAGCGACAGTGCGGCCCGGGGAGCCCGAGCCGGCGGCTGCCGGGCTATGGGAATTGACATCTAATCCCTGTGATCCAGGTCAGCGTCTCCGTGGGGAGCGAGGGCAGCGCCCTCCGCTCCCGGTGCCAACCCCAGATCGCTTCCGCACAAGCGTGGGGACTCCCCATGGTGAAATCTCCCCGGCTTCCTCGTTGTGGCCGCTTCTGTTTATGAAACGTGGAGGCCAAGCGCCAAAAGTGATTTCTGAAAGCGAGCTTGAAGAACTGACACCCTGGGGACTAAGTACTAAGTCACGTCAGTAAACTGAGCTTTCCTGTTGAGCTAAATAGAAGCAATTGTCCCCTGCCCCTTGTCCTGTTTTTTTTTTTTTTTNNNNCTTGTCCTTTTTTTTTTTTTTTTTTTTTGAAAAATTCAATGCCGTAGTCCAGATTCTGTTTTGAGATCACTGTATGTTTTTCCAGGTACAGCACCGAAAACAGTTGTTCATAGGTTTTATTTTAGATTGTAGCATACTGCATAAAAGATTTTTCTTTGGAAATCCATTTTCCTAATGACATAGGGATGAAGCAGTGTACATTACAAAAAAAGTCCTGGTCATTGAGGTATATGGTGTGAACAAGTTACCCATTCTTATTGCTTATTATAGGCTTTATTTTGAACACTTGGTATTTCCTGCTTTATCCTGTGGTTCTTTTCTTTAAATTGCTTGGCTTTCATTTTACACTGGGTCCGTATGTGTTTTTTGTCTGACCAGCATTTGTATCTGTTTTTCTAACCCTTCTGTAGCACTTCTCCTTTCTTCACTTCTTGTTTGGTATTCTCCATTGTTCTTTTTTCAAGCCCCCTCAGGTAAAACATGTAAAACTTTTCTACCAAGCTTTTTGTTCCCGTGTGTGCATTTGATAATACCTGCATTTAACCTGAAATGGGAGATCATCTTCCTTCCATGGCTATTAGAAATGGAACAGAGCTTCAGGAAAACCAACCATGCAGACAAAAATCGGTGAGGGAGGAAGAGAAGTCCAGTGACTTAATGATTCCTGGGAGCTACAACTGTTCCACCTGTGCTACTTCTGGAAACTTTATAAATATTTTTTAGAGAGTATTGATATTTGTGGAAAACATGAGAATGCAATGTTCCCTGTGTCTTACTAAGATTCTGGATTTCTGTGTTATGGCTCTTCTGTCTTTTACTTGGATATTTGCAAATTGCTGTTGCCACCACCTAGTTTGTTTATCCGACATTTATTCCACAGCTTGTTCTAGTCTAGTCAAATCCAGACAGAAACAATTTAAAGCTGAAACATTTTGAGTGTGCGTGTGTCAGCTGTAGTGGTGTCTCCCTGAGTAGGTGACGTTTACTGTAAACTTGGCTGTGCATTTTATAGGGCCAGAGTTCAGTGGAGTGTAGGAAAACCTCTTGTGCGCCAAGTCTGGCATGTTTGAAGGAAGGTAATGCATCATAGTAGTTGAATAAGAGGAAATTTTGTTTTGTTCCTAATCATCGATAGTTAGTAGACCTCCTGTGGAGACCTTTTATGTGAGATAATCCAGTCGGTGCTAAACAAAGAAGGCCTGTAGCATGGTGATAACTGGTGCTGTGTGTCTGGTCTTGTAAATGTTCTGATTTCTCAGTTACCTGTACCTGCCTCGGCATTGTCTGTGTTGGGGTTTGTGGCACTGCTGTGCCTGGTGGTGCAGTGCCAGATGTCACGGGGTGTGTGGTATCAAGGGCCTCAGGAACTGGGTGTCATCATCTCCTGCTGTGAACAAGGCCCCTTAAGTCCAAGGGGGATGGCTGCTATGCCAGGCTGTGCTTCGTTATAGTGATTTAACAGCTGGTAAACTTCAGGTTTAGGCTTCCGGAGCAGCTGAGCAAAAGAATCAGCAATCAGGCCTTTAGCTTACCTGGAATTTCAACACCCTTCATAACTTGCTACCCCTAGAATGAATACACAGATGAAGGACCTGTGTGTGTTGTTTTGGGCAAAGTTTGCTACCACATACTAGTTCTAACAAGTACATTTGATTTGTTCTTCCTCAAAAAAAATGACTGCTGTAGTCCGTGCTCACGAAATGTAGGTTAGTCTCTACTCATTCAAAGCTGCTATAGAAGACATTGCAGATAACAAAATTTGACATTTAGATTCTGTCAAGGTACACTTTGGTTTCATTCTTCATTCCCTTATTAAAAACATCCAGTAACTCTCAACCAGCTGTTTCTGCTTCTTAGTGACAAGACAACATATATACTCTTAACTTCCTGAAATTGTCTGCAAAGTAAACCAATATCATTTGTATTTAGCACCAACACTTTCTTGACTAATGCCAGTATGTGTAATCTCATTGATGGTCTGCAGTGATAACAGAGATATCAAGACTAAAGAGTGTTCTCCTTTTTGTTGAAATTTTTAGCTTCCAGGAGAACCTTCTTTACTTGAAAGAATAAAGTAGATTTTATTGCATTTAAATAGTTTTAGGCATTTACTTACTTTAAAACACTGCCCTAATCTGAAAAGTGGTTGGAAAAGATATGTCAGAGTTGAAATTCGTTTGGTTTTTCTTATTTTTTCTCTGATGTGTTCAGAAAAAATTGTCTGCTGTACAGATGCTGGAAAATGTATATAGCTGTGAAAATAAAATTTGGGTCCTGTTTGATTTCTTTTCAGTTAGATTGTTTGCTTGTTATCTTTCTGTGGAATTACAGTTGAAAGGTGCTAATGTTGCAAACTCGGCCTACTTTAACATACAGGATGGGCAGTTTAAAAAGATTTTCCAACTGTGTAAATGTGATGTGGAAGATAGGAAAAAATGAGTTTGAAACCGCATGATACTCCTGGTGAAATCTCTTACAGTGACTGGAACTGCACTTTAGTAATGTGGAATGAGATATTTTTCTTCAGGCAAAGCTTTGACTGCTGTACTAATGGCAGATATTTTTTCTCCTTTCCCTTGCTTCCTTTCTGCTAGCATCTTGCCTTTATCCTCAGAGTCAACAAACATCAAGATAAAGGCACAAAAATGACCGAGTTTTGGCTGATTTCTGCTCCTGGGGAAAAAACCTGTCAACAGACATGGGAGAAGCTACATGCAGCAACTACAAAGCATAACAATCTTTCTACTAATTCAAAGTTCAATATTCCGGACTTGAAGGTGTGTAAACCCCATGTCGTGTCCTAAGAAGTATGTTTGTTTTGCATCATCTTTGTTTCTCTAGATTAAAAGTTGCAGACATTTTAGAGAGAACAGCTGACTTCTCTTGATGTTTATGTGTGAATCTAAGAAATAATTCAGACAACAGTTATCTTTTTTTCTGAACTTCTAAGTTAGTTGTTCACTCTGTAAGTTTTCAAGATTCAGCAGCCTGTGTTGTTTCAGCTAATAAAGCTGTTTTTCCAGGGATGATAGTCTTGATCTTACAGTGGTAGCAGTTACTCGGAGAAGAAAAATGGGAACTTGTGATCGGATTAGTGAGAGTTTCCTTTGACTGTTTCATTTTGCCTTTTAAAAAAGTTGTTTTTAATTTTTTCCCTTCTGAATTGTCTGCTCTTTTTCTGTCTGAGATACAGTGAAAAGGCTCAAATTAAAATACAGGAGTTGATCAAACAGCTGCTCTGCCTTTTCTCTTTCCACAAGTAACATTCTTCTATTAGAGCAGTGGTTTATCTCTGGCTGAGCATTCCAGTGTGACCTGCCAATGTATTGTGGAAAATGAGAAGAAAGCTCTTTGAACTATTCAGTGAGAAGCAAATAGTAACAAAATCTGAAAGTAGTTAATCTTGGTTTAATACAATCATCAGGATATGGCAAAGATATGAGCCAGTGTATTCCTTTAGAAAAGGTCTGTCCTGATGCCTAAATATTTCTTGAACAAGAATTTTGAGCTCAGTTTAATGGAGTGAAAGCTCATCAAAGCTTACAAAAATGAGGAAAAAAATGCCACCAATCTTTGTCTACAGAGTGGATCAAGTTCAGGTGGCATAACTCCTTTTTCCTGTCTCTGCTAAGGAAATGAGCCCAGGGCACAAAGTGCTTCAGTGTGCCTTTTAAGATCTTCCAACTGCCGTAACTTGTATTCACGTTTGGACTGTCCTGAGTTAGAATAGGGGCTAGAGCAAATGTCTGTCTCCTCCCAGGAAATCCTTGGACACGAGTCAGGATGGCTTTCAAACTGTAGCGTGCTTACAGCATTTAGAGGAGTTATCACTGCAAACTGTTGGGGCCCATCAGGGTTAGAAGCAATTGGTTTTACTTCTACTCTGCTTACTAAAAGGGGCAGAAGCTGAATATAGCTTATATACAGTGGGAAATCGTCTGGCTTCTGTGAACCTGGTGAAACTGTTTAAGGAGTGAGATCCTTTAGTTAAAACTCATTGAAACAGTGGTTTAGTCTCCACTGAACAGCAGCCTTATTGCTTAAAGACTTACTTGTCCTGAGGCTTGTAAGTGACTAGTTAAAACACAAGCTTCCTTATTCTGCTTGTGGCCCACAAGAAGGTGGGTCATGGAAAGTCATTTGGTAGTGATGTTCCTGAAGTAATTCTGCTCCTCTCTGCTTCAAGGCTAAACAGGAAAGGAATAATGTGAATTTGAGTGGTCAGATACATAGAAAATAGATGCTAGGCTACAAATATGTTAAATGTTAATAGCGTCTTGGCTAGACAGAAGATTCATTTATGCCCTGTAATATTTCAGCAAGAAATGTGGACTCTAGATACAAGAAATTAGGGAAGAAAGTGTTTTCTGGAGGAGAAGGGAAGCATGAGTGAAGGCTTGTAGACAAGCTAGATATTTTATTACCCGAGATGCAAACAGTCCAGACTCTTGTTGGTCTGACTGCTGCAGTACTCCTGTATTATCAAAGTTTTCAATGTCCAAGTTGCCTCCAGTGCTGAGATTCCTGATCACTGAAATTTCACGTTTGATCTAAAGTAGTGAATTAAATGCTGAAGCAACTGCCTGTGAAAAATACAGCCAATTCATAGTGTAGACATTGTTTTTACATGTTTTGGATGGCTAGATTGCTGAACTGAAACTGAGTACCAAACTAGTGAGTTAGATCTGATCCTGTGAGTCTTTGACAGGGGAGTATCTTTAACAAATGAAACACAGTGTGACTTTGGTAAACCGGGATGTCTGAAATCTTAGAGTCCAGCCTTTTACGTAGTTCTGCAGAGCTACTGGTTGGGGAGATGTAGCTTTTACTGTTAGCTGGTTTTATCTTTCCATGTTTATATACATCTGCTAATGCATTTTGAACTTTGCTTCTAGGTTGGCACACTGGATGTTTTGGTTGGTTTGTCGGATGAGCTGGCTAAACTGGATGCGTTTGTGGAGAGGTAACAATTTATTTTTACTAGGATCCAAAGTATTAGAATAATGATGTGATGGTTTGCTGAGTCTTAATAATACACAGGTTATTTTCAGCATTTTTTATATCACAGTGATCCTCTGCAGGCAGTGAGCAAGCTAAGATTTAAGAAGGCTAAGATGCTTTTTTTCACAGTGTCTGTTCTTGAAAAAAGAAAAATAATCTGAACTTCTTATGGAATAGTGGGACATTATGCATTGATGGAAGATGGTTCTCCCTATAGTAGTGCTGTGTGCTGCTGGGTCCTGGAGAATTGTTAAGAACTGAGCCTGACAACTGCAGGGAGTGGCAATGAAATGAAGTAAAAGCTTGTTCTTTTAGCGGGAATAGTGTTTACACACTTTGAGAAAGTAACCATGTAATTTCCTAATCCATCTAAATGGCTAAACAGTATTAATATTAAAATGTAAAACCTATTCATTTTGAAGAAGCTGATGGCCTTTCGAAAGTGATTTTGAGCAAAAGTAGCAAAATTTCACATAACCAGAACTCATGGATCCATCTTCTGTTCCAAGGAGAGAAATTTTAAGTAGACATTTTTAAACAGAAAAGGAAACTATTTGGCCTGGCACATGTAAATAATATTGTACATGGCTTTTCTAGTAAGGAGGGCAGGTCTTGAGTGTCAGATTGCACTGTCAGGGTTGCCTTGTGTTTAGTTTGGATTACTGATGATTTCTACCTCACTATCTATTTCTAGAAAGGGGTTAGAATTTTGGAAGTACAACAGACTTTAAAAAAAAATTTGCAATATAGTGACATTACACTTGAAGTCAACACCAATGTGAGGCAGCCAGCCTCACCTTTTTGAGAACTGGTGAGTAGCAACATTAGAGAAGATTTTAAATAAAGTTGTGGAATACTTCTGAGAAGTTGGTCTTCAGATACTGGGCCCAGCTTTTGCTCCTGGAAGGCATGGATGTAGAGCAGTCATCATCCTTGTTTGATCAAGTCACTTTTGATCCAATCTCGGGCAATTTAAAATAAGTTTTATGAATGGTATTTCTCAAATGGCAGGTTTGGGTTTTTTGTTGTTTTTTAAAATTTTTTAATATATCTTTATCTTTTATTTTTCAGTGTTGTAAAGAAGGTGGCCCAATATATGGCTGATGTTCTAGAAGACAGTAAAGATAAAGTTCAGGAGAATCTTCTGGCTAATGGAGGTAAAGTGTTAACCATGATATCGTAATGTATCCTAAAACTGTAGAAGAGCAGGCACTGATCCTGAAGCTTACTGAGGTCCAAGGAAGCCAGGTGCAAGGGTGCTGCATCTGGGTCAGGGCAACCCTCAGTGTCAGTACAGGTGGGGGATGAAAGGATTGGCAGCAACCCTGCTGAGAAGGACTTGGGGGAGCCAGTGTGCATTTTATTTTAGTAAAAAGCTGCACTTTTCTCTGAATCAATATTTTATTTTCAAAGCCACTTAATAGAATTATCACAGCTTGTATTGATGCAAGAGAGGCTAATATAAGTGGATAAGGGCTTGGAGTATTGTCTTGCATAGATAGCTTTACAAAACTGTCACTCCAGGTGACCCACATGGTCATTGCTGCCTTTTTTGCCCTCATAACCTTCCCTTCTCCCACCCATTTTTCACACAGAGCAAAAAATAGTTGCTCTTGTCTGTAGTTCTCCAACCATCCTTGACTTGGTAGTAAATATAATTTGTGGTCTACAGAAGTGGACAAACCAGTATCTGAAGGCAGAGGTCATGGATAATTTACGACTTGTTTATTTTCAAATTTCTTAAGCAGGGTCCACACATGGGAAGGTCCAGTCTGTTACCGTTCTCTTCTGTTACAGCAGTTCTACATGGAATATAATGTGGTAGTCTTTTTATTGTCTGTCTTAACAAAGTTCTTTAAATTTTTAGTTGACTTGGTCACCTATATAACAAGGTTCCAGTGGGATATGGCCAAATACCCTATCAAGCAATCCTTGAAGAATATTTCAGAAATTATTGCAAAGGTAAGGTAATTAGTTTTATAAAACTTCCCTATTTGAACTTGAGATATTTATGCACAAAACTTGCTCTCAAAGCAATTTGTCTGTTTTAGTCAGCAAACAAGAGTAGGGAACTTTGTAGCAGTTAATAACCAAAGAAATACCTAAGGATGTGGATAGGATTTGGAGAGTGCTCCCTGAAGGCCATCATGCTGTCTTTGCTGATTTTTGTTTCCTAGGATCACTGAGTTAACAAATAGCCAGGAAATGATGTTTACACGTCAGTTTTGCTGTACTAGCGTATTGTTTGTCTGATGTTCTCAAACCTCTTGTGGGCTGTTAGCAGTGAACCACAGAACTTATTTACATTCTGAAAGCCGTGGCACTCAGTTGTGAGGGGGGAAATAAGCATTCATTGTTAGATGTAAAGAAAGGTCATTTGAGAGTTGTCATGCATTTTCCTCATCTTTACTTTGGCAAAGTATTTCATACGTGGAGGGTTTCATTTGCTTTGTACTTGCTTGTGAGCCTAGGCAGGGTCCTCAGCAGTGACTGGCTGATTCAGAGAGTGAGAGAGTGCTCTGTAAGCAACCTTTGTTTTAAGATCTTTCCAGCCTCTTCAGGTTTTTGGTTTTTTTCCCCTTCTCTGTTTTCTGTAATCTGTAGACTGGCTCTTGGAACTGCCTGTGTTGCTAACTGGAAATACATAACTTGGAAAAAAGAAGTGGCTGTTCTGGGTACCTATAGAGAGTCTTTGGTGATGGATGTGTAGGGACTATAATGGGGTTGGGATGGGCATAAGTGCTGGCAGACTTGCGCTTTGCTATAACTGCAGATTCCTGAAACTATTACATTAATTTTTTTTCAGAGGTTACAAAATCTTAATATATGCTGCAAAGCTGACTGAGAATGCTTGAATGCGTACTTTCATTTTTGATTTTTTTTTTTTGGGACTATCATTGTATCTTCAATTTATTTCACTAATTACATTTAGTAAGTATTCCTGGAAAACATCTGCCTTTTGTTGAAGGATGGCTGCCTGTCTTACGCCTCTGAAGATTTGCACATTAAAAATATCTCACAGATATAAAATAATAATCTTAATATCTGTCACTGGTACATAATATTTGCTTCTTCAGAAGAAGGTATCAAGATGTAGCACTGAACTCTTTATAGCTGTTATAGTACAGCACTTGTTTTTGCAGAAATTAAATTTGTTGAAAAAGAAACAAAGGACGTGAAGAGATACGCCCTTTATTGTAAATTATCAAGGATTCAGTACACGTTATTTTGTGTCCTGGAGTTTGCTAGATAAATAATCTGCTTCAACAAAGTTGTGCTCTAGAACCTGAACTTTAACTGTCTGACATTATTTATTTCCTGTAGGGACCTCATTGAGCTATTAGGTTGCATAGTAAATGCAGAGAAACAGGTCTGCTGGAGGTCAGCCTGAGTCATCCTGTTGAGGATTTCCATTTCTCTTCACGTTTAGCTGTGCTTGTATTCTATAGGGACAGCTTCAGGACACCTATGTCATAAATCTGATTTCAAATAGTTTATAAAATATTTTCAACTGTGAGCCATAGATGTGTGTCCATAAAGTAGAGAAGAGAAGAAAGATGACTGAAGATGTCTTATGTTCTTATAGAAATGACCCCGAGGAGATCATATCACAGGACTTGAAGCAGTTTTGTCCCAAGGCAGAAAGAGTTGTGACAAAGATAAGATCTTCATGTAATCACATGCCAAAGTGAAGATATAGGAAAATTGATAGAGCTACATTAATTAAAATCTGTGAAGCCTCTTGACATATTGATGTTAAATAATTTGAAAAGCTTGTCAAATCATGAATTACTACTTTTCCTGTGTGGTTTTATATCATCCTCACTCACTCAGGCAGCAGATTCTGATGTCTGTCAGAATGAGTAATGGTAGTTGTAGTGGGGAGTTTGTCAGTTGAGAAGAAATTACAGCAGTGTTAGAAACATTTAAAAGAAAATGATATCTGCTGAAACTATCCATCAAGTTTTTTCAGCTTTTAACTTTCAGAAGTTTTGTGAACCCCAGTGTCAATACAGAAGACTTTGGAGATAGCATGTGCGCTATGTGAGAGCTGTCACTTAATCAAGTCATTCTTTGAATTTGAAATTAGTCATCAGACTTATGCAAGGAGACAACCTCAATATTCTTAGTGCCCTAGTCCAACCTTTTCAGCAACCCAGGCAGGCACTGAAGTGCAACAGCTCAATTGTATGGCTGCAAGAAGACATTCGTGTATTGCCAATGACTGCATAGGTGGTTTAAGTATCTGGGCTTGCTCTGTGTAGAAATAGGCTCACTATGTTAGACTGGCACTTTCTTTATCAGTACCGTGAGTCTGCCTCCTTTTGCAATGACCTTTGTGAGTTATTCACCAATTCTACTCCCAGAAAGAAGTTTGTATTGTTGCTTCATTTGGTAATTTTACAAAAAATTATTTTCAAGAGCTCTGTTGTAACATTGAGGTTTGTGGTTCTGTATTCTCTAACATTCAGTAGGAAGCAAAACTGGTTGTTTTTTACTGTAAACTTCAGTCAGTGCAGCAGTAACAGGTTTTTGTCTAAGCAGTCATCTTTTAAAAGACTACTGACTACAAATGAGAGCAATTAGAGTATTGTCAATTAGGAAATGGTGAATGGAACTGGTTTGTAAAGGCAGTGTTTGGTATCAATGATTTTTGGGTTTTGTCATTAAGTAATGCATAATTAGACTTGTTCAAAGTCTTGATCCTTGGGAAAAGCAGAGGGGAAGGTTGTCAGTCTGGGAAGAGCTGAAATGCACAAAGGTACTACCTTAATATCTTCTGATTAATTTTCCCTTTAATGCCGTCTTCTAGATGTAAAAAAAAAAAACAAAAACAAAAAGGTGTTAATATTACTTCTTGTGATGCTGAAAAGTTTTCATGAAGGTATATGCCTTGTGTGACACCTGCTGAAATGTTCTGTATGCTTTGCTAAAGGTTATATCAGTCAAGGGATTTAAATAGCCTTAAGTATTCACCTGTTTAATTTTGTCATTTTCAGGGTATTGTGTCTAAAGCATTTCTGTATCTGTAAAGGTGCAAGCTGTTAATGTGTTGCCACATAAAACTAACAGAATGTTCAGGCTTTTGATGATTTCCTGCTACAGAGGAGCCAACTTAGGTGTTACCATAAACAAGGTTACTGTTTAATTGAGTGATCTTGCTTTTAGGAGAGATTTATTTTGTGGAAACAAGATCATATCTGGATCTCCAAGTTGAAGTGTTTTATGCAAACGAAATGTTTTGTCAGTGGTCTAAGTCTATAAGAAAGGGAGAGTCCCTTGGCTGTGTTCAGAAACTTGTCCCTGGGAATTTTTTTCGTGCTCGTACCTCCATACTACAGTGAGGAGGCAGTGAAGGAGGCAGTAGGCAGCATTATAATGCCAGACCAACATGGTGCCACGTTCTTTCAGTTACCCAACTGTTACTGAGTGCACTGATTTTAAAACACTTCCTTGTGAGGGGTACACGCCAATATGAGAATGGTTGGCTGTTTAAGATATACTAAAGTGCTTCATGTGTTTTGTATTTTTCCACTTATTGCCAAGTTATCTAGCTGGGAATGAATCATTTTTGGTATTCATGCTAATTAAGCCATCCTTCTCAAATCCATCCTCCAGGATTTCTTGAACAGCAATGGCAAGATGAACATAAGTTCTGTTCTAGTTCTTTAGACATAGTTCCTTTTCTTTTCATTTTTAAGGGAGTAAACCAGATTGACAATGATCTAAAAGCAAGAGCCTCGGCATACAATAATCTGAAAGGGAATCTTCAGAATTTGGAAAGAAAGAATGCGTAAGTTGTATTACTTTTTGCTAATGTAGCAAATGTTATCTAAGCACGAAAATTTAATAAAATGTAGAGTGATACAGGCTCTAAGCTTACTGTATTTTTGAGGTGTTTATCAATCTTGAAGAGCAACTGTCATAACAGAACATTTATTACCAGCTGACTGCTTAGTGTTAACTTACTTGTGACTGAAAAGCAACGAAGAAATCACAAAAGCATGTACAAATAGCATAAATTGCTGGAACTTCTGACGGGAGTTTGCTGTTAGAGGTGCGTAACGCCGCTGCTTAGGTGTCTTGTCTAGACAAGAAAGTCTTTCCTTCACTCCAACTTAACTGGTTTTCTTCCCTCAATTTACCAGCAGAGACAGCTGTTGTGTACACGCAGGTAATAAATTAAACCAGGACTGCGTGTTGTCTTGTCACGTATGTGTGATGATTATCTGAAGTACGGGTGAGGTACAGTAATTCTTCTGTGCAAATGTGGTTGATTAATGTGCCTGAACCCTGCCATTACAGGGAATGGCACAAGCCTGCTGGCTGATTCAGAACCATGGGTCATGCCAATGACAGTACGTGACAAGCTGTTTTAGGAGTGAGCCATAAGTTCTGTGCTAAGCCATGGCAGTTTGTCAGCTGAATGCCATTAAACCTACATGCGTTCTTGGTCTTTTATGAATATGAGGAAATATTCTGCTTTAAGTTTTTATTGATGTTCTGTGTGTAGATCTGTACTAGGTTAGTTATAACTCTGAGGCTGTGTGTACTAGAATCCACAGTTAATGGTTTTAGGGGTTCTTGTGGTTTTAAATAACTTTTAAAAATAAAAGCTGGCCACTTTAGCATGTGCCGTATTTGGAATATGGAAATGACGCACAGCAGTGGAGCTACTGATAAAAATTTCAGTGACTTTAGACAGTGAGACATAAAATACATATAAGGACATTTTGTTTGCTCTGCTAATAGCAATTGTGTTGGTAAAATGTATTTTTGAGAATGCTGTATTATCAAGCACTGGAAACTGTTATCCAGACAAATTTGATTCTTAAACATGTAATTGTTCTGGTTGTCTTTGTTTCTCTGCAGGGGAAGCTTGCTAACCAGAAGTCTTGCTGATATTGTAAAGAAAGAGGACTTTGTACTTGATTCAGAATATTTGGTCACATTATTAGTGATTGTGCCGAAGTAAGTTTATTCATCCTAAGAGCAGAATACAGTAAGAAATATAAATCAAATAATAGATCTCACAATCCTATAATACTGTAAGAATGACATCTGAATTTCCTGGATGAGCAAACAGAACTGTTAAGATGCTTAGTAGGACAAGTGAGCGTCTGTGCCTGCGTTCCTTTGTTCACAAAAACTCATTGTAAGGACTGCTGAGTGCTCATGAATTTCTTGAAGAAACTGGAGATTAGATTTATGTCTCTTATCCAGTGTTTGCTATGACTAGTCATGTTCCAGATGGTATCCTTATGAAAATCAGTGCTGCGTAAAAACATGACTTGTTTTACATTAGAAGGCTTAATCATTAAATTATCCTGGTTAGGATTATGCCAACTTTCACCACTTAGTGAGTGAACTCTATACTGCTTTGTTCTGCACATTTTTAGATTGCCTGAAGACTGATTTTTTTTTTTTTACTTAGCTAAGTCTCTGCCATTGGAACTCTGCTTGTGTCATGTCAGAGGCTTGCTGGGGGAACAGGCTGTTCTTATTTGAAAGGTTTGAACAACAGAAACCTCATCTTTTCCCCGGCCAAGGAAAGTGGTGATACAGATGCCCTCAAAACTGTTGTCAAATGAGAAAATGGCCCTTGACTGTCTTGCTGGAGCTGCAAGCAGAGAGCTTCCAATTTATGAAAAGCCCACTGGCTTTCTTTAGCCCCGGAACCATTAGAGTCTGTCACATGTCAAACTCTGGTGAAGGAAAAACAGTTTTGCAGTGGCTTTAGCAGAAACCAGGTGGTTGGTATATCTCAGCTGTTATTTTTCTTTGACTTGTTTTTGCTGTTGAAAGAATGGAACCTCTTCACAACCAACTACAGAAAGGCAGGGCTTCCAAAATTCCCAGTCCTTCAGGCAAGTGCAGGACTCTAAGGAACCTGTTTATAATTGTGGAAAAAATATTCCTATTAATAACTCAAAAGACCAGAGTTGCATGAGGAGTTTCTGATTAACTTTGACAGTTATTTCCATCTGGTCCCCTGGGATCTATACTTAATGATGATTTAATTTCATAGTTCTCTGATTTAAAAAATGTGCTTGTAAACTGACATGAAGACTGAAAATATGTTACTTTTGCTATCACTATAGTTTATTTATCAATAATTATAAAAACAGCATGAGGAGAACTGAATGTTTCTTGAGTCTTGAGTATTTCTGACAGCCTACATCTGAGACGGAAGGTGTGATGATTAAATGTTTTTACCTTTTTAAAAAAAATCTTGATCCATTAGTCTCAGATTAAAAGTCTAACCATAACCTGTGTATTCTCTAGGTTAAATTATAATGACTGGGTTAAGCAGTATGAAACACTAGCAGAGATGGTTGTACCACGTTCCAGCAAGTAAGTTGTTAAATGCTAAATCTCATATTTGCATGTGCTGTGTTTCAGGAGTGTTCTAAATCTAGAGTGACTTTGAATTTTACAGATCGGTCAAAAACTTGTCAAAATGTCTAGCTTTGTAGCTTTATCTGATCAGATAATTGAGGAAAGATTCAAATGAACTCTAGGGTTAACAAAGTTATCAAACTTAACTTATGTGAGAAGAGTAAGAGAATTGAAAAGTTAATCTAGTTCTGGTCAGGTATATTCAGCTTCAAGCTGGGGTGTGGTGCAGATAAGCCACGAATGCTGGCTGCTGGCCTGTAAGCTTTAGGTCTGTATTCAAAGGGCTTGAAACAAGTTGTATGTACTCTTTGAAAACTTCTAAAGAATGGAGAACTGTAAGTGTAAATGGTTTTGTTGTGTACAGAGAAAGGTAGCTTGTCTCTTTGGGTCCCTGCTGTCGAGCTGGTGCTAGGTGCTGTGATGGGCAAGGCTAAGGGCTTTAAACCTCTTCAGCAACCTTGTAACCACATCAAAGATAAAGTGGACATGTAACAAAGCATCAATTTGTGGTTAATTTTAACTGACAGACTGAGGTTTTGATCAGGCAAATCTGGTATTACCAGTTCTGTGCCAGTTAAAAAATCTGAACTTGCTCTGAATGGCTTCACATTTGGAAGATCTGCTAGTGGTTGTTATTTAATTACTGAGAAACCATGGCCTAGGGCTACCTTAAGAAAAGGCAGCTTGTTAAACTGTTGGATAATGCTTGTGTTGAAGACAGTATGACTTTGAGGAACAGTCTAAATCTGTTCAAGCTTTTTTTCCTAAGGTAAAGCCTCAAAATAAGCAATATTGTTTTAAATTACAAAATAGTAAATCTAGGGGTTATATTTACAGCCTAAGAAACATTTTCTTTTGCCAACCTGGATCTTTTTAATTTGTGTACTTTTCTATTTTAAATCCATTTCATTTTTCTTTAAAACACACTTTTCTAATAAATCTGTAGTCCAAACATTCCAGTACTAAACCAGCTTCAGTTCCTTTTTTTGTTAAATAATTTTTAATTTGAACAAATATCATATGAAGTGTTTTTGAGTGATGAAGTCTCTGAATGTGAACTGTAAGCTGCCATCATTTATGAAGGGAGTAATTAGGAGCAGTCAGTTACGTTCTGTATGAGGTGCTTAATTTGGGAACTAAATCCTGTATAATTATCTACATTTATGTCCGTACCTTGTAACAATAAAGTACAACTTGTGGTACTGTGTGACTGATCTGTGCTGACTTGAACCTGATTAATTCTGACACTTGGTTTGTTTTCTTTCTGTGTAGTGTGCTCTTTGAGGACCAAGACAGTTACCTTTGTAATGTCACCTTGTTCAGGAAGGCAGTGGATGACTTCAAGCACAAAGCCAGAGAATATAAGTAAGGCTTATTTTGTGTGCATTTGGTCTCTCATGCTTTGAAGGATCTCAGGCACTTCTGATTTTATTCACTTCCAAATGCAGATTTATGGTCCGTGACTTCCAGTACAATGAAGAAGAGATGAAAGCCGATAAAGAAGAAATGAATAGACTGTCAACTGACAAGAAGAAACAGTTTGTAAGTCTTAATAAACTGGTCGTTGTAGAAATGTGAGACATCTAAGACTTGTTATTGCTACATAAAAATTTCATGAAGTTGTGATTCAGAGAAAGCATTGTAAGGATGGCATTATGTAGCCAGCCTGTCACCCAGCTAATCTACTCCCAGATAATTGAATTTCCTGCAGCACAAGTGCTCCTCACTGCATTGAACCAAGGGCTAGTATTGCAGCTGATAATGTTTGAAGTTTGAAAATGGTCAAGTGTTTGAATTACGTAATCAGATATTAATAAAATGATCTTTAATGTAGTTAGCTCATGACAACTGAGATGGGGAACTGAAGAGACAATGGGAAGTCTCATTAAATGTCTCTTTACTTTGTATCAAAACACTCTTGAGCCATTATGTCCATACTGAACTCTGTCTTTAACTTGTCTTTATTATCATGGTACAGATATTGAGTAGCTGCTCAAACATGCATAATGGGCTGAGTCTTTTTCTGGTGTTTGAATAGCCTAATTATTTTTTCCCTCTTCTCTTTTGCAGGGGCCTCTGGTTCGGTGGCTGAAAGTTAATTTCAGTGAAGCTTTCATTGCATGGATTCATGTGAAAGCGTTACGTGTTTTTGTTGAATCTGTTTTAAGGTAATGAGGCAGATTTGAATAGTGGTTTTCTTCCTAGACTTGGTAAGAATTTACATCTAGCTTGGGTTTACCAAACTGAAGCATGTGAATGCTGCTCTTCTGGGAAGGAGGAAGGAAGAAGTAGGGCAGTAAGAATAGCTGGTGGCAATAGCTCTTGTTGCCAGTTGTGAAATATTTGAGGTAGATAATTGTGTGTCTTCCCCTTGGATAGTGTTTTCACTAGTGCTTTAGGAGTTACAGATACTCTGTACATAGCAGGAAGACATATTTGCTGACTTTTAGGTTACTTCATGAGCTGCTTGGAACAAGAACTAACTAGATCCTCTGTTTAAGTGGGAAATTTGAATAGTTCAGAATAAAAAGTATTTGGGCTTTCAGTAACATAGTTTGGCATCCTGAAATGTATGCTTTTTCTTTAAGATATGCCTTTCTTAGACTTCTGGAGTCTAAACTTTTCAGTATTAAACCACTCAATATTCTTAGTAGAAAATTTCTATGGTTTTTTTTCCTTCAAACCTATCCACAAGTGTAGTTACTAGTCAAGACCAGCTGTAGTGGTTCTGCGAAAGAAGGACCTTTATTTTTTTTAGTTGAAGACGTTCCTGCCGTGGTCAGCAAAGGGAAAGGTGTTTTTAGCCTTTTTGATAAGTTGTCATAAAGGAGAAAAACAGAGGAGAAAAAGAAAACAAATCACATTAATTTGCATTCATGCTGCTATGGCCTTATTGTGAAGACAAAACTTGAGTAAAGAAGAGAGCTGAACTTGATTGGAATGTTGGCAGCTGTTTCCACACTCCAAGAAAGGAGGATGAAGTAGAGACTACATTATCCACCAATTGCCATAAACAAAGTAAACCAATGGAGTGTTCAAAATTTAGTCTGAGAGTTCAGGTAACATTGAGAATTATGCTAAATACCAAGGATTTAAAATTACTTTAAAAATATTTAGGCTTCTGTTTTGTTATTTTAAACTTGAAGTTCTACTTTTCTGATGCCTTATGAATTCTAGACACAGAATGGTTTTGCAAAAATGGAAATGAGCAGAATTTCCTCTTCAGCAATAGGATTCTTTCTCAAAATAAAATTCTGCTTTGAATTATGAAAGAAGGTTTATTTCAGCATTTCCATAGTTTTTTACTTGACTTCTTCAGGTACGGTTTGCCAGTTAACTTCCAGGCAATGCTGCTTCAGCCTAATAAGAAAACAATGAAGAAACTGAGGGAGGTTCTGTATGACTTATACAAACATCTTGACAGCAGTGCAGCAGCTATCATTGATGTAAGTATTTTTTAACTGCTCCTAATATGGTTAAACAAAGCAAAAAGTCTATTGGCATCATTAAAAAGCTATACCTCTCCATATTCTTCATTTTCTCACAGTACAGAGAATTTTGTCTCCTTAAAAAATGCTGCTTCTGTTTTACACTTTTGCAAGACAGATGGTATTTAAAGTTGCAACCAATACGTTTGCAGAGCTGTCTGATTTAAAAGTCACATGTAATTTCTTCTTACTGCATTCTTTCCTACTACTGATAGAAAGATTCAGTCTGCAAGTTAGCATGGTAGTCCTCTGCTGAAGAAGGCTGAATCATTGTCAAACTGGAATCAGCCTTTCCATGTGTAGAGGTCTCATTTTCATGTGTAAAACTGGTTTGTTGGGAGGCTTATTCTACTAATTTGCTTTGTATTGAAAAGCAATGGTTTTCATAGTTAAAGGTTAACTAAAGATACTATGAGTTTAGATGAATTAAAAAATGTTCTTAATATTATATTGAATGTAATGTATTTCCAGGCCTTTTTGTGGAAAGAGGATGTGAGACAATTTAGGCAAAAATTAAAGATGCTGAACTTCATGTAATTTCCTGGATCATTCAGCACCCTATAACATTCTTATCAGAAACTGACGGTGTTTAGATGTAGTAGGGATGATGTGTTTACTATGGCAATGGATGTGAATTATTGATACAGAACTACTTAGATTTTGAAAAAGCACTTTGTATTTAATTTTGAAAAATACTGTTAGTTGTTTGTCAAAGTTCTAACTTTATCTGTTATTTAAACAGTCACTCAAACATGAAAATTTAAGCTTGAAGTCTTACCTGGCCTGTTTGCTTCTAAAACATATGAATATTTCATCTACTTCTGAATAGGAGTCTGAATTGTAAGAGTATAACTTGTTTCAAAACTTTATTTGCAGGCGACTATGGATATTCCAGGTTTAAACCTCAGCCAACAGGAGTACTACCCATACGTGTACTACAAGATCGATTGTAATTTGCTGGAATTCAAGTAAAAGTTCCCTAACATGACAATCTTCTCAGTGTTGGTGTAAACAAACAGAAGTGAGGTTGAAGTACGGTAATACTTTCAACATTCTACTAATCATATGCTTGCTTCTTATGTTAGGTGAATTGAACACACCGTGGTCCATCTCTAGACATTTTCTTTTTAAAGAACAGTGTAGGTAACCAGCTTTTAATCGACTATGTCTGTAAATGTATATTGAGAGAATTGAAGTATTTATAAACAGAGTGATTTATTTAAGGAAAAGCTTATCCCTCTTTCATATGGTGATCTGTGTTAATTCCATTTACCGTTGTTTATAAAAAAAACTTGTTTACAGAAGACTAGTGTAAATGTTCATGGCCATTTTGTTCATTTGATTTAGTAGATACAACTGTGTTAACGTTGTTGAACTGTGATGTAAAGTATGTAAAATTGGTATGAAATCGTGCTTTCTGAATGGTTTAAAATTACAATTGATGCACTGTAAACACAGGGAAAAATAAACATACCTGTGCAAATGTGTCACTTTCTTGTACCACATAAAATTCCAGGTACCTGTGTCTAAACTGAAGCAATGTGTTAAGTCTTTAACAGTACTGCATCCTGCATGCACCGGTACAGAAATGCAATTGGCTTCAGCACAAGTACTTTTAAGAGATGCAGGAATTAATTCTGCATTGTGCAGAAATGCTCAAGTATGTTGTTTGGCCACCACACATATGTATGAATGTTTTTCATGTTTATATCTTTGTGACTCTAAAGAAAATATGTGAGACAATTATTGGGAAGATGGTGGCAAGCTGGGATGCTAACAAGCTAGGCTGAGCTGGGATTTTTTGATAATTCTTTGTTGTTTTCAATCGGTTGAAGCTTGAGACTATTTTATGGCTTTGAATACTGTGCTATTAGATGCTCACTTTTTTTTGCAACGTCTGTTCTACTACACAGGGAATATGATAGCTTCCTTTTAATGTTATAGAGAGGAATTGTTTATGTCAGTAGTAGCTATTACAAGTATTCTACCTGAGTAGCTATATATGCAGTAAAAGCTGCAGTGCTGTTTAAAACTAACTTGAATCAAGAGTGAGCTGAGGGGAGGAGCTGGAGGAGCACTGATTTGTCAAAATCAGTATTTGAAGTACTGTAACCTCTGTGTTCTTTTCTCATTTAGTCCCTAATTGAAAATATCAGTGCTATGGCTCCAAGCAGTGTAGAACTTTCAGCTATGAGATCTCTAATCGTAACCTAGCAGCAACTTTGAGGAATTGGCTAACTTTGTAAGCCTACATTGAAATCTCTAATTATTAAAAGAGAAGTCTAGGTTTTGAGTTCAAGAGTTGCATCTAGCTAGTGATTTTGATGGGGTTTGACGTCTATGAAAATATTTGCTATGTAAGTTTATATTTGCTTTTCTTCCTTTTTTTATAGACGAAAAGGGAAATGGTGAGATCAGGTGTTCTGTTGTGGTCACATTCCTGCTTCTCCCACTTCTTATTTCCTTACAGAAGATAACAGCTGTTTACTGTGTTGTCCAGGTTATTAAAGTGTGCCCAAGTGGAAGGGGTTTTCCCTTTCATCACCCAGCTCTGCCTCTACCATTGCCTTTTGTTGCTGCTGCACACAAAGGTTGTCATCTTGGTTCTGAGCCCACTATAACATGTACACTGCTTAAAGGTAAAGAGGGTTTTTTTGTCCTGCCTCTCTAATCACAGGAGGAATCAGGCTAAACTGTTGTCTCTGTTCTTCACCTTAGTTCTCTTTTGGTTTTATTTTCAAAGCCATTCTACAAACAAGTGCGGATAAAGGCTTAGGTTTCCAGTAAGTACTGTATGGACTGCTTTGCTGTGTATTTGGCCCTGTTCAAGACACTGGTGCCTGCTCAATCAGCCTTAGATCCTTCTGAAATGAATGGAAGCAAAGGGCAGGTGGACAATAGAATGACACCACCATCCAAAGTGAGGGAAGCAGTCAATATGCTGAAAAACAGAGAGATGTGGAAACGCTGGAGAAATGGGCTGACAGGCACTGCATGGACTTCAGCAAAGAGAATTGCCAAGTCCAGTGCTGGGAGAGGAATAGACCTTATGCCCCAGTATGGGCTGGCCGTGGACTAGCCAGGAAGCACCGCTGCAGAGAAGGAGCTGGGATTGCTCGTGGGAAACTAGTTGTGCTTGTGGCCAGCCATCTCCTGGGATGGCTGTTAGCAAGAGGGTAGCCATCCTTCCCCAGTATTCGGCACTTGTAAAGTCATGTCTGGGCTCTGTAATACAAGAAATGGAGTACCACAATGGAGAAAGTCCAGTGGAAGCTACCCAAGCTTGTCAGAGAGGTGGAGCATGTGGCACTGTGACTGGAGAATCATGTCTCTCCGTGCTGGGGAGGAGATGGGGGAAGCAAAGAGCAGATTTTACTGATATTTACAACTGCCTGAACAGAGGATACAGCAGATGGAGCCTTCTGATGTGCCTGAGCACTTCTCAGAGGTACATGGCAATAAGGAGAGGCAAAGGATGCAAGTCTGAATGTGGGAAATTCTCACTGGAGGATGTGGCGGGTTTACCTTGGCTGGTGGCCAGTTACCCACCAGCTGTTCTCTCACTACTCCTGTTTAATGGGACAGGGGAGAAAACAAGGTGGAAAAGCTCCTGAGTTGGGATAAAGGCATAAGAGATTGCTTACCAGTTACTGTCACAGGCAAAACAGGCTAGACTTGGGGAAGATGGGAAAGTTGGAGTTGCAGAAGTTTATTGCCAATTCAAGAAGATTTGGTTTGGGAGAAGCAGACAAAAAGTGAAACACCTTATCCCCTTTTCTTTTTTTCCTGAGGCTCAGCTTAACTCCTTTACTCCTAACCTCTGTCCTCCTGTCCAGCAGCGTGGAGGGATGGGGAATAGGGGTTATGATCATATGTTCATAATAATTCCTCTCTGCTTTACCTTCCTTCTCACACATTCCCTCTGCTCCAGCATGGCTCCTTCCAGAGGCTGCAGTTCTTCAGAGTAAACCCAGTCTAGCACAGATCCTCTGAGTCACATTTCTTTCAGCACTTGTCCAGCTGGTCTGATTTGGGTCCTCCAGAGGTTACAGTGTGGATATGTGCTCTGGCACAGACCTCTAATTAGGCTGCAGGACAGTTCCTGCTCCACTGTGGTCCCCTCTGTGGGCTATAGGGAAATGAATGCCTGCAGTGCATTTCCTTTCAATGCTGTATTTAGTCTGGCATTACCTGTGGCTGAGTAGACTCAGAATTGCTGTTTAAAAGAAGGGATAATGGCAGAGTATTAAATGTTAGTGAACAGCCATGGAATAGCTGGTGTCTGGATATCATTGGGCCTTCCTAGTAGTGAAGAGAGATACTTTAGATACAGGGGCTGGGAGTCAGTCTGTGTTAGATTTGATTTATAGGGAAAGGCTAGAGTCAAACCCACATAATTTTACAGTTTATTGTATTTGTGTGGTTCTTCAAAGATTTCTGGCAAATGAAACAAGGTTAAAACTGTGTAGAAATGGAAATTTTTCATTTGTTTCCAAGAAGCATGCCAAGTGATTAGGTTAGAGAGTAATTTGTGGAAGAATTGAAAAACGTGGTATACTCTGGAATGTGAGGAGTACGGGAATTTTATTTTTCTTATAATTAAGTAGCAACAGATGATTTATGTCTTAATAGGAAAAGCAGACATAACTGGATTGTCACAATTTACATGTCTGTAATCAAAGTCTGAGAAGGGGAGACAGCTGCTGCACAGCCGAAGTATCTAAGAGCAATGTGCTAGTCTTTTCATAAATTTAACATAGATCTTGAAATGCTAGTGGATGCCATTCGAAAGCTGACAAATAAAACTTAGTAATGAAATTATGTGGGAAAGCAATACCTGCAGTGAGTTCCAGGATCACCAGGACTGGGAAGAAGAATGAGCAGAGAACTGGGAAGAGGCAGAGGGAATGTGGTAGCCAGGAGCTTGTAGAAGGGGCAGTTAAGACCTAATAACTCATTACTGTACAGGAAGAGGTATGGGGGAGCATCACCATAGCTGAGGTCAGAGCAGGAGATTATTTCAGTGAACTTTAAGGAAAATGAACCACCACAAACTTGTTGGAAGAAAACAAGCATCACTCTGTCTTGTAGAAGGACAAGAAGAGGATCTGGGGAACTACCGTCTGGGCAGCCTGACCTTGATCTCTGGAAAGGACAAAAGAGCAAACTGTGCCAAGGACAGGAAGGTGATTAAGGGTAGTCAGCCTGGATTTGTGCCTTAGCAACCTGACAGACTTCTGCAATGAGATTGGATCAGTAGATGAGAGGAGAGCAGTAGATGTGTGTTCCTCTTGGCTTCAGTGAGGCCCTTGATGCTGTCTCCTGTAGCATTGTTGGCAAACTGATAGAGTACAGACTAGGTAAATGTATGGTGAGGTGGACTGAAAAGCAGGTGAATTTATGAGGCCGAAGGCTTGTAATCAGTGGCACAAAGTCCATGCAGAAGCCACTATTTATTACTGGTATATCCCAGGGTTCAATACTGGGGCCAGTATTTTTAAACATTTTTATTAATGACCTGGATGATGGGACAGTGTACCTTCACCAAGTTTGGTGATGACACAAAACTGGGAAGAGAGGCTCATATGCCAAATGGTCCCTGTTCAGAGGCCCTCAATACACTGCAGAGGTAGGAACGTGGGAACTTTATGAAGTTCAACAGAGGGAAATGTCAAGTACAAACTGGTGGCCAACTGTCTGGGAAGCATTTTTGCAGAAAAAGGACCCAGGACTCTTTTTGGAAAAGTTGAGCATGAGGCAGCAATGTGCCCTAGAAGCGGACAAAGCCAACAGCACACCTTAGGAAGAGCACTGCCAATGGGTTGAGGGCGGTGATTAGTCCCTTCACCTCAGCACTAAGGAGAGACACACCACAGCTTGGCAGTGGCTGACATTGGGAGGCACCACTGAAGACCATCATCTAGTCCTCCCTCCTCAAGCAAGGTCTGGAAGAACAGATTGCTCAGGGCTGTGTCCAGTAAGGGGTTGAAAATCTCAAGACTGGATACTCCACAACCCTCTGTGCAATCTTCCCTGGTGTTCAAACACCCAGGTAGTAAAACTGTGTTCTGTTTAGACAGGACAAGATGTGTCTCTGTGCCCATTGGGCACTACTGAGAAGTCAGGCTCCCTCTTTACACCCTCCCATCAGTATGAATAAACATTGATAAGGTGCTCTTGAGACTAATTATTTTCTTGAGCAGAGAGTGGTAAGGGCCTCTGCGGTATTCAAGCACTTGTTTCCTGAGGCTATTTTTGTTGTAAGAAATATAACTCTTGGATATGGCAGTGCAAAGCAGATGTGGGATCTTTGTTATGGTTTCTTTTTTAATAGATAATATTCTGAAATGCTTAGCATTTAAACCTCTATATTAATTCAGTTTTCATAAAGATATTGACGATTTTGAAAGCTTTCTGAAAGATAAATTTATCTATGATCTGCTGAATTATTAGATATAGAAAGACATTGCAGGCAGTGACTGATTTCTGAGCAGAAATGTTCAGAAAGTAACTTCTTCCCAGATATCTTTGTGCTTTAATTGTGGTTTTCTGGCAGAATTCCGACTGCAGAAGGGATATTTGAATTGTGCTCCATCACTTATATCAACAATTGCAGTGTTTGTCTTCTGCCTAGCCAGGACTGCATTCTTAAAGTGAAAGACTCTAATATTTGCCAGCAGCTTAGTATTTGTTTCCAGGCAGATAGTGCGTAGTTTATCTTATACTGACTTCAATATCTTCAAGAGTACAATTGGTGAGATGAGTCAGAAGCAAATGGTATCACGCTTCACTTCATGGGGCTAGGATCCCTGCCTGGGATCGTTTAATGTTGCTTCAGTATAAACAAATGAACTCCGTCACTCTCTGTACTCTGGCATTAACAGCAAGTATCACAGACAGACTAAATCATGAATGTTTCCTCTTGCAGGGGTCTGGGGTTTGTGTTTCACCAAGAAGTTCACGTTTTGTAGGCTCTGGGGAAATACAAGTGTAATATTTGAGTTCCTGAAACTTCACTGAGTTGAATGTGGTTTTCCCAAGGTTCTTTTGAGTTTGTAAGCAGGTTGTTGCAATGCTGTATTTCCCTGAGACACTGGGCGAGATGGTGGTGGTGGGACCTGGGAAGCTGTGGCTATGTGGACGCTTTTGGACAGTCCTGCATTGGACAGAGCCAATGAGAAAACTACAGGGGAAACTACATTAGGCAAAAGGAGGTGATGGAGATCCAGCTTTGAACAGACAACAGCACTTTCACACTAAAGAGTTACAAAGAGCAGTGTGAGTGGGCACACCATCGTAGGGCTGATTGCTCGTTTTTGGTCTCAGTATCACTCTTCTGAAAATGTAGTGGGTTTAGCTTTTGTCCTCTGTAGGCTCATCAAGGATCTATCCTGTCTAACTCTCTCAGGGTGTGTGCTCTCGTGTCTCCTCGACGAATTGCTTTGATTGCATCATCTGCAGAAATGAAATCTGTATTTTTCACCTCTAGAGAGCGACCTCGAGCTGCTCTCTAGTAACTGCCGGGGTAAAGCTCTCATGAAGCCTTTGCTGAATAATTTGACTTTGAACTAAGTGGGAGTCTTTGAATGGTCTTGTGATCTCATAGTACCAAGGAAGTTTTTAATATTGTCCATAATTACTATGCTTCGCTCCCCCGTACTCCCTAGAGATTCATGTGGTGCCAAGCATGTATCCAACTTCTCACTGAAGAGCCTGAAGTGACTGGCATGTCCCAAAGGTGGAAGAGAATTCTGGTGAACTCAGAATTGCTACTTAAAATGGTATATGTCTAATTTAAGGTACATTATGAGATTTCAATATTTTAAAAGTAGATTCTTTGACTACACTGTTTACTATTACTGTTTATTTTACCAAGTATTAAATGAAGGAGTTTGAGGGATCACATGCATTTTCCATCAAAACAAAAGTCTTCAGCTTCCAACCTTCTGTACCATCTCCTTTTGCAGTGTTCAACCCTGCTCCACACCCATGACAAGAGTGATCCTGCAGCTGCATGCTGTAGAACTTTAATGCAGGCCCTTTAATCTTTTTCTCTTTTAAAATAGGTTTGTGAGTTTTTTGATGTGTGAAAATATTCCTGTAGTTCCTGAGCTACTAAATTTTCTTTCCACAACAAACTTAGATTTTTAAAACAAATATTCAAAATGTAGGGCTTTGATAACTTCTAGTAGAGCCTGGCAGACGGTTGCCTTTTCCTTTCAGACTCTTCAGGAGGAATTCCTGGTCTCTGGGGACACATGGGAATCCTGACACAGTTACTTTATCTTGCATGTGTTTGTTTTGCCATTCTCTACCTTGTGTGAGCAATAGTGTCAGTCCAATGCAGATCTGCCAGCTTGTCCATCTGAACCCTACCTGTTTTCCCATGTTCTGGTTACCTCCTCTGGCTAAGAGAAAACAGAAAAGCTGATTTTGACCAAACTTCACATGTGAAAATGATGGAGAAAGCAACTGTAAGAAGTGTCACTCTGGGTTACATGGGACAATCTCACTTGGTAAGGCCCTGCTTTCCCCCAGCAGAGCAGCCAGGGGCAGACCCTCAGCCCTGCTTGCTTCCCAGTCCTGTTCTGCTCTGTCACATCACCTTGGTTACATTATTCTGTCACAGGTCGTTGCATGTTCCTTGCTGAATCTCTGAGTTCTCTGTCCTTCTGCAGCTCCAACTTTCCCATTTTCCCCTTTTTCCTGCTTCTTCACACTCTTCTACTCCTCCTTGTTCTTGTTCCTCTTGTGTTTATAAACTGCCACTCTACCAGAGGCTGCAGTTTTGAATGTTTTCATGTTGCTGAGTGATATTTTTCCTCTCTTCTCAACAGCCTGGTTTTCTTAGAAGTGTTTAGTTCCTGCAGTCCCCACTTGGTTGCCCTAAGTTCAAATGCATTCTTGTCTCTATCTCCCATGGCTAAACAACAGCTTAACTTGCCACATTCACCCTTGTGAAAGCTTGTAGTCATTACTAAAACTGTTTCTTGGACAATACTGTTTCAGAATTGGTTATATTTCACAATGTGTTTGTTGACTGTGTTGTGTGTTGTTACAAGAAACTTGCAATCTGCTCCTAAGGGCTTATCCAACCTGGACCAGGCTCTGGAGCATGTGACTTGAGGCCCATTATGCTGCAAAAATCAATGCCCCAAAGTACTGTGAGGCAAAGGACAGGCTGACCAATTATTTGGCCAATCTACTCATTTTACTCCACTGATTAAGGGGCTGGAAATATTAAATTACATATGGATTTTCAGTTACTAATGGTAGAGCAAATAGTCAAGATGAAAAGACACAGTTTTCACCAGCTATTGAAGTCAAACTGTCCATAAAAATTCCAGTTACCCCTTGTGAAACTGTGGATCAGAATTACCTCTGTCAGTGTTCTTTCAGCTTAATTCAATGTTAAATAGGTGTCAGAAAAAACATGAAAACAAGCATCATAAGCTTAGGTGAATGCAATAGGAAATACACAGCAGATGCAGCCAGAGAGAGAGAGTTCGTCCCCAGGTGACAGGCCTGTACTGCTTCTGGGACCGTTGTGGGAGAGGTGTTAGTGCCAGTAGGGCACCACAGAGGCTTTATTGGCCTGTCACTGATGCACTGGGCATTCAGGTGGCTTAGAAGTGCTCAGCACCTTTAGAGACACTGTAAGGCCAGATTTAAATTTACCTTTTCAGACCATGATGAGTAATCTGTGCACAGAGAGAAATGTCTGGTGATGCAGAGCTCCAGCATGCAGGAATTCCTTACTGTCGTTTGCTCTGAACTAAATAAGTGGTGTTGGCTTCCTTCTTCCTCCAGCAGATAATTTTCCATTTAAAATAGTGTTGAACCAGTGAGATGCAGTTACTCTGCCACTGCTGTTACCTGCACGCAGCCTGGTGTGAAGTGGCAGAGTCTGCCTTAACATGCCACTGTAACACTTGCTGAGTGTATTTCCACATCTGAAGAGGATTAGTTTTGATACCATTGCTATGCTGCTGGATCCTGGCTCTACACCAATGAAACAATTCTGTCAGCAGAGTATTGTAAGGGTCCATGTGTCTGCAATTACAGAGAAACTGTAAAACATCAGATTCTAATTCCTTGTGGCAACAAAGTCTGAAATTAACAGTGATGAACAATTTTGTGCTAAATAGTAAATCAGTGACATTTTTAACTGGGGTACATAACTTTGAAGAATAAAGCTTATATCAATTTTTATTCATCAGAATGAAATGGAAAAGCAAGTTTCTTCCTGAATACCAAACTGGTGTAATATGAATTCTTCAGTTAAACTGTTCAAAACGGTTAGTTTCTAAAAATCTGTGACACACCTGTAGTGGCTAAATTTTCATAAGAATTTAGAAAAATGCTTGTGAGTGCATATCTATGAGCATCTTTGTTACCAGCTAGAGGTGCTTTTAATCCAAGTTCTCTCTGGTCTTGACCTGGAATTCTCACGTTGTGGAAATGCTGTGGTTTAGAAAAACATCTTTGCCCAGCTTTGGCAGAGAGAGCTTTGGCTGACTCTTTTTGCAAAGGACTTTCTTCCTCTGAAGATATGAGGTGCTCCAATGGCACTGTGGGTGAACGAAGATGAATGAAAACATCCATCCTTTTGGAACTGTGTCTCTGAGGGGACAGCACTAAAGCCATCTTGAAACACCAACACAGCTCATGGGCTTGGGTGTATGTTTTGTAGGTGCTGAGTAGGCATTTAGTGCTACCGTGTTCAACACTGTGACTGCTGTGGCAGTCACTGGTAATACAAATAACAATTTCAAACCCAACACTCTGAGTGTTTTTGAGTGGGACCAAACTTTGGAAAATTGATAATTAAACTATTTAGGAAGAATTAGCCCAGCTGATACCAGAATGGATTATGGTACCTGCATCTTGGTATTTTTCTAAAAATTACTGTGGTTAGTGCTGTAAAGTAGTGGTTTCAAATTATCTTAGGATATTTTCTAATGGAAAATATATTAAGACAATAGTTAGGTAAAAATAACTTTGCTTTCTTTAAAAAAATCCCCACTTCTAATTCTTAAAAATCAGTTTTATATTTATTAAATATTTCAGCTGGCCTCGTTAAAAGGTATTACTGGAGACAGAAAAAGAGTCTCTTGTTTCTGTGAAAAAAGCTGTTGTAATAAAAAAAGTACATTTCTCATTCAGGCACTTCAAACTGAGCAGGTTACATGCCATCCCCGTTTCAATTAATGATATCTTGCCACTTGTTTCTGTCAGACTTGGATTGCACTCAAAATGCTAAATCAAACCTATAATTTCCCTGTTGTTCTGCTTTGCTGGAGGAGAGTTCAGGCTCCTAATTCAGGCTTTTGTATCTCTTGTTGGCTCTCACTCAGCTGACGCCAAGGAATGTAATAGTCAAACCAGGATAATGATACAAAATTCATTTCTGTTTAAAATAACTATGTGGGTACATTGTTCTTCTTGAACTATTTCCTAATTAAAATTTAAAAAAAAAACCAAAAACAACCTAAAATCAAACCCACAAAAACTCCCTCCACAAAAAACCTCAAAACCCACAAACAAACTAACGACAACCAAAAAACCCCGAACTAAAACTGACAAACCCACAAGAGGACCTCCACAACAATGAAATTCAAGTTTCAGAAGATAGTTGTGAATTTCACAACAACCTGTGGTAGTGGATCAGCTGCTTTACAGAACTATTTTTTTTCATGTAATTACTAACACCTTGTCTTATCTTAAGCAAATATTGGCAAAGGACAATATCTCGAAGCAATATGTTTTGAAGTAGCCAACTTTTTTTGCATAACATGGCAAAGGAACCAGGATGTGAGCATTTCCTGCAAAAGAATGGGAGGAGCAGAGTTAGCAAACAGAAGGCAGCTTAACCCAAGTGTGAAATTCAGCTCTAGACAGCAAAAATGGTGTTGTCTGCATGTAAGCTGGCTGTCTCAGCTCTCACCATAGACAACCTGAGGAGCAGTTTGTTAGTGCTGTGTGAGCAGGGGTGTCCAGTGCCATTTCATACACCATAAGGCAGCTGAGATCTGCTGGTAGAATCACAGAATTGTTTAGGTTGGAAAAGACCTTTAAGATCATCAGAGGTAGGATGAGAGGTAAGACATGGGGCCAAGTGGGAAGCCCATATCCATCTGGATCCCGCTTGGATTGTTAAGTGCTTTGCTTATCTACCTGAATCCCCTCTGCCTGAGCAGCTGAACTTCTCTGTTCCTTAGATCCCCACAGGCTGTAGCTGGCCATAGATAGGGTTACATATCTTCATCTCTAACTGAATCCCAAGGGCTTCATTTCCAAACTGTGATGTCTCCAACATCCTCAAGCTGCAGTTCTTACCTGGAGCTCTCTGCAAATCACTGTTTTGCTAAGCTGCTTTCTTTTTTTTTGCTGTTGCTTTTTAGCCTTTCCTGAAGCTATTTAAATTGGTGAGGTTCTTCCCTATCCTTATGGTGAATCACACACAGAACATGTAACAAAGGTGCTGCTGAGTGTGAACCAGCCAAGAGCTGAGTGCACTGGGACTGTATCCGTGATCGGCTGTGGTCAGACACAGCAGGTTCAGGCTCATGGCTTTGTCTCAACCATCAGGTGTGCAAATACTTGGTGCCCCCCCAGCTGCTGGTCTCTCCTCTGGGGCCAGCTGACTCAGGCTGCTCTGCTTGCACAGGTGTAGCACAATAAACACACAGCAGGGGCAGCGTGAAGCTGAATGAACACCTGGGCACTGAGAGGATGTCACGGATAGACCTAATGGACAAAGAGACCGTCCCCTCCAGCAGTGTTTTGCTCCGCAGCACAGCTCCTTCTGAAAAGAGCAGCTGGATGAATAAAAAATTCAGAGAATGTTCTCAGCCTGAATGAGCCCATGCCTCCTCAAAAGCAGCTGGGATACTTTTCAGGATAGATCTTCCTGTTAGACCTCTTTGCTTTTATACAGATCCTAGGTTTTATACATATGTCCTAGTTGATGTACTGGCATGGTATCCCATACAGTGTGTGTATTTATTTTGCCAGCAACACAAAGGCTGGAATATTCCCTTTTTGCAGGTTTGTAAATGAGGCAGAGAGCTAAATTTCCAAATTTCCGTACATCTTCAGATTTGCAAATCCATCGAATCTCAATTTAATTTAGGCCTAAATATTCAAAAACACTTAAATGTTATCTACTCACATTTAGACACAAAGTTCAGAGAACCATGAGATTCATCATTTAATAGAATTCCTCAAATAAATAAGAATGCATTTAGTTGTTTACTATCATCACCAGATGCTTCCACAAGACTGAGGTAGTGTGTCACCACAGGAGAATAACTAACTTTTCTAAAAGATTATCTTCGTTTTCCTTTCCCGAATAGACAGACTTCCCACTGCAGTTTGTTTTGACTATGGAGTTAAAAAGTGTAACAATTTTAAACTGAGGCAAATGAATCTGTCTTAAGTCAAGCAGCCCTTGAGTTGTCACCATTTACAGACACCATTTACAAACTGGCACATCACAGCAAGCTGAGATCAGTGCTATCTTGCATTAATTCACAGATGAATCAACTCTTTAAGATACAAATTGATGGAACTGATCTTAAGAGAGCAAGAAAAATCTTAGCTGAAGAGGGAAACCTCCATCATAGGAAAAGGGCTTGGTGATTAGATGGAGAGGGACGATGCAGCCCTTGCAACGTGGCATTTCTGCTCTGTCTGTAAGTGAAAGGCTTCTGGCAAACTGAGCTCAACCAGCCAGGAGCAGCCTCCGGCCCTGCTCTGCTTCCGAGAGGAAAACACAGTGTTGTCGTCATTCAGAGAAGGAGTGGAAGGAAGAAATAAGTAATCTGCTGAGATGGGAATGGTAATGGAGATATATTTTGAAACTGATGTAAATCCTGTTTGATGATGTGCTGGTGAGTCATGAGGGTGGGTGGAAGTGATTTTGCATAATAACTGTATCATCTGCTTTCTGCAACAGCAAACATGGGCTCTGTGCAGCAGCCAGTGAGTCATATGCTGTGTACCAACCTAAAAGGAGTGAAACCTCAAAATATTTACAGTTGCATTTCACATCTCGGTGCAGAAAGGCATTGGGAGTGGGCATGGGTGGTGTACAGCTATCCTGGTTTCCCCTGGACTGACCACATCCAACACAGGAGTCAAAACTTTGGAGGAATCTTAGGAAGATGCTGCTTTAGGCTCCACAGTGTTTAGACAGAATAAAAGAAGACAGGCATGAACAAGAGGACAGGATCTTTCAGAATTAGCATTTATAAAGAATGAGGCTGAACTCAGAGTAATCGTACTGAGGTAAATTTTCAGTGTCACTTTCAAATAAGCTCAGCAGAAGCACTGGAGCTCAAAGGAAGACACACATACAAAAGGTTGTGCTGAAGCTTAGAAATATTCACAAGTACTTATTGAATGGAGATGATTTTTTTCTCCTTTTTTTTAACATTTTATTTTTTAGATGACAAAATATGCTTTAAAATTCAGCATGATTGCTCTTAATTGGGCTCTTAAACACTGATAGCACAAATGTAATTAAGTCCTGCCGGTTTCCATCTCCCTTTTCCCATCCTCTTGGCACTGCAGGGAACAGGAAAAAAGCCTAGGAAAAGAAGATAGCAAAATATTGTATTTGTCAGTTTTATAGTTAGCTAAGTAGACCCTGTATGTGCAGAATTAGAAATTCCTCAACTTACAGAGCTTTCCTAATGCAGAACACAACTAATGGAGTGTCTGACTACTTCCTTTTTAATTGCATTTAGATTTTCCTGCACTGTTGCTTTAGGCTGATAGAGCATCTAGTCTATAACGAAACAAGTGAATTACCTATAAACAATTAAAATGTGGCAGAACCTGCTTAATTTTGTGATACCCACAGAGAGAAGAATGCATCCAAAGGAAAAAGTCAAAGATATTTTAATTAAGACTTGGGTATTAGGGCCATAAAATTTCAGACTCACCCTGCCGGGAACAACTGAAGCGACAAATGTTTACCCAGTACGATGCTTAGTTACATAAAATACTGGTTTCATAACTAGGTTTTATGGTTTACCTTCTTAATTAGGAACAAAGTGTAGTCTTGGAACAGAGTACAAGGTAAACAGATTTTATGTGGAGGAGCTCTGCAGAGACTTGGGTAAATGAGAATAAATCCATCACTGCTCTGTGCTACTGCTCTGTTTGCAGTCTGAGTTTTCCAGGGACATTACAGTTGGTGCCGATGTCGGCTTCTGCAAGGCGGCAGCGATTGTTTTGCTCCCTTGTAGGGACAAACTCAATGGCTCTTTCTGCTGGGGAGCACCACCCAGGTATTTTGAGCTTCTCTCTGCATTATCCTTTCTTACTTACACTTAATATCCTTGCTGGATATTACACTTGATGTGCTTTATTCAGACTCCTTAATCAACAGATATTTAAACACTCTCAAATGAGGCCTGGTGCGCAGCTGACAATTTTTTTTCCCAGAAAATAATTTTATTTCACTAGCTGCCGGTTTATTTGGACAAGTCTGGGACACCCAAATCGACGGGAGGAACACCTTCTACCTTCTTTAAGAAGGAGGTCTCAGCTGGGCTCTCACAGCAATACTTTGTGTTTCCATGGGTGGTTATTGCACCCTCCAAACAGTCTGGTGAAGGGAATGGCTGTTTAGAACAACCAGCAGCTCTCGACGTGACAAAGTAATACAGCCAAAGCTTCTTTATTATGACCTTTTTCATACCTCCTTTTCTTTTGATCCCTTTGAACTATTTGAACTCACAGGAAAGCAGGAGATATTTTCTGTGAGGACAAATATGCCTGGCCGTTAGCAAGCATGCTATTCCTGGAGCATCCCACTTTCCTGAAAACCTGGTATCCACCATCACCCAGTCTCTGCTTCTGTGGAGTGGCTGCAATCTACTTTCTATCCTTGACTGCAAATGGGGTAACTGCATTCCAAGGGCAGCAAAGGGCACTGCTGCTCAATTCACAAATGAAGCAAATACTCTCATGCAACTTTGGAATGTTTGAACTTCCAATGTGTCAGAAGTTAGATGGAGGCAAACTTAAGGTTTTGTCTTTCCACATACTGATTTTGAAGATTTCTGTTCACACAGCACACAGAAAAAGTATGATGGACACTGTACAAACATGCACATCTGCCCCAGTTTTAAGTCATAAGGTATCAGTAAGATGCCAAGCAGTGAGGACACTTTGATGCCTGCTATGTATTGTTTTTTCACTACTTGCTGGGAAAGTGAATGTGATTATACTGATCCTAAACTTCTCACTTATGCAAAGCTTATAATTTGTTCACTGCGAAAAGTTCACTGTTCACAAGGGAAGGAGACTGGACCCTGACAATTTCAGGTCAGTATTAAAGTCCAGCTGTGGTTCAAAGGCTGAGAAGGCTGAAAAGAAATGACCACAAAATTTCCTTGATCGTACTCCATCACAGGAAACGTCAGTGCTGTCAGGCTACAGGTAGTCACAACTAAGAATCTAGTAAATTATTCTTCTGAAACTAAATTGAAAGTTTCGGATGGGGGAATTCAAGGCCTTGCTCTCTGCCTCTGTGGATATTGGAATTTGAGGTTCTGTTTCAGAGTCATTTTCAAACATGAAAAAGATGCAGTGGAAGAGTGAGTTAATTTACTTCTCTCTATTTATAAACTGTTTGGAGACATCTTACCAAACCTTCAGAAGTAGCTAATATTGAGTATCATCACCCACACATGTTGAGGAAGCTGTGAATACTAAACTGAAAATTTTCTTGGTTTGAATGGCTATATCAGATAAATGAATGCTACCATTTCCTTGTTGAAAGAAATGCATAATTAACGCAGAACAATGTGGGAAATTATATGGCATAAATTTAAAAACTTTTAAAGAGAATTATTTGAGAAATCAAGGCAAGCAAATCATATTTTTCAAGTGTTCACAACAGTAAAGAGGAATGCTCAATCATTTACTCGTATAAACAGTGTGAAAGCTGCAGAGGCAATCTTGCTTCCAGGCACATTGCAAGCTTGGAGTGATGATGTCAAATGGGTATAACACAGCTAAATAATTCCATTTCTCCTCAGCTACACAGAACACATTACTAGAAAGAAAAATTCTTCTCTCCCCTCTAATAATATTCTTGAACTACAGGGATCCTGGGTAAACCAATCTGCTCCTTTCTTTCTGGGGTGAAGAGAACAGGTTTGCAGGAAAAGGTGGGACCTGAAACCAGATTTAACACCATCTAATAAAACAAACAGAGATGACACAGAAAAAACTGAAGAGAGGCGGGATATCTTCTAAACCTCCTATTGCCTCTTCTGCACCTAACACTGGAATGGTCATTGGGATACAAAAGAATTAATTTGATCTAGTAGAACCAAGAGGAAAATTAATAATGGGTCCTACAACAATTACATATGGATTTTATGAGGAAGAGTGTCTTTTCATTATTTTAAACCTATTTTAGAGGTAAATATAAATGCAAATTCCCCCAAGATCCCCTTCCCTTGTTCATCCCCTGCCCATCCTGTCCTTTTACTTCCCATTCCCACTATTTGAAGTACCATATTTTGAAACCAGCATACGCATAGCAGACATCACTGACAGCATGAGGAGGAAAAAGCATCACTGCAGTGTGCACCAGGCAGCACAAAACCAGAGCAGTTAAGACACAGTCCAAGCTCCACTAATAGGATCTGTGGGAGACCACCCTTTTTTAGCAATTAATGGAGAGAGGTCAGATTTTAATGCCTTAATTGTCTCCTGGTGTGAGGGTAGCAGCATGACAAATTAAATTTGATCCAAAAAATTGCATTTTTAATCACTTTCCTGCTAGGCTACACCATCTCAGGTGCTGAAGTAAAGGAAGAAAAACAAATTGTAAAGTTTTTCCCCTCAAGAGTTCTGCAGATTTTAATTCTTCACTTGCACATTGCCGTCAACCTCTTCCTGCCCTACATCAATTTCTTTCCACCCAGCTTCACAGGCTGAGTAGTTCCCATCTGATTACACTACTGGAAGAGATGGAGTCAGGCCAAGGATTCATCTGTTCCTGGGTATTTTCTGTTTCTGGAGGCAGATTTCGTTTTCTGTCCACTTTCCTTCCCAATATGATTCTCAGTGCAGAACTAATATTATCGAATTCATATCCTTGTACTGTTATCTTTCTGTATTAAAGATACCATCCCCTGTTTCATGCCAGCCAACATGCATTTCCCTGCCATAGGCTGTGGTATTTTATAGCTACAGCACACGCCCTCTACACAATGGCTGTGTGCCTCTGTGCCTCAGAGTTTGCTCTTTAGCTCAGGAGGGAATCAGAATGGTGCAGACCCATGAACATTGTGTCCTGCACACTCAGCAGTGAAGAGTAATTTTCAATAATTTGGAATGAATTATGATAAAAGGGTACCCACAATTGCATTTGGCTCTTTTAACAAAATAACCTAAACGTCTTTTTTATTCCTAGTCTCTTAAATTCATTTTAAACACACCAAAGAATAAAACTTCCTTTAGCTGTGGAAAAAAAATTCCCACTTTCAAAAAGTAGTTCTCAGTTCCACTAGGAGCTGATGAAAATAAAACTAAACCATTTACTTACTAGAGCGAACCAACATTTTATTTTAGTCATACAAAAAATCTTATTCGAAAGTATGTTTTTAAATTCAAGATCAAAATGACACCGGAAGCTTAAATATGAAATCAGTAATAGTTACACTATTGTTTTTCTGCACTAATTTTCTCAATGTTCACCAAAAGTGGAAATTTGAAAGGTGATGTGAAATACTAGTGCAAAGCAGGCACCTCTATAGGGCTCAAGGGAAATGAACATGGTTCAGTACAAAGCTTTAAGACCCCACTTCACACTTATGGTCTAATTCCTCTCTAGTGGTGGTAGTAATAACAGGAAAGAAAGAGAAGCATTTTGTTGCTCTCTTGCCATTGGTTTTTCAAGGGTTTGAAAACCGTGCTAGGAAAAATAAGTGTCAGAAGACAAAGTTCCTGCAAGTACAGCTAGAACTGAAATCAAAATGATGTGAAAGCACACACACCAGCGGGCAGCAGCCTGCCAGAGCCCCTCAAACTTTTAAGTTAAAATGAAATAAAATAAAAAGTCTCCCTCAAGGTTCTGCTCCAGTGTGTTCTTCCTTTAGAGCCCTTGGTCTAGCAAGTTTTGAACAATTACAGTGTGAGACAGTGACTATGTTGTCCATGTTTTCATTTGAAGTCTCAGAGATGTCTGGCAGTTTTTCCTGGGCCATGCCCTATGCCCGCCCGGGGCACACACAACTCCTGGGAAGAGGGATGTGTGTTAGGCTTCTTTATTGGCTTCAGACACCATTATATCCCATTGCCCTGGGGACTATCTGCTGGAGAGCAGTCTGATTGAAATATAATCTCTTTTGAAACTCTCTTTTTATAAAAGTAAAGTATGTTTAATCTGCCAAAACGTTACCACAGTGATGAAAAAGTAGCTCAGATCACTGCCCCACTCACCCTGGGGCCTTGGTAGCACAAGTACAGGGACAAGAGCTGTTGGCAGCACTCGCATGGGTAAGGGATCTCAGCAGGTCTCAGTCAGAAAGTAAGACTGCTGTGAGTCAGTATTTGGCTGGGAAGGTGCTTAGAAACACCTCAGTGGTCATCTGTTTCGGGAAGCACAAGGAGTGATTCGGCGGCTTGGACAGCAGTCTCTGATCTGAATCCCTTTGGAACAAGAACACGGGACCTACCCCCTGGGATGCAAAGCTAATGAGCCACCCCTCAGGGACAGGAGCTTTTACTCCAGAAACTTTTGTTCCTACTTGCAGCTCCCCTAACACTGGACAGCTTGATTCTGGATTTCAGTGGATGAATCCTTTTTAGCCAACAGCCATACTGTGTAATGGCATGAAGTGCAGAACATCACGTCTGTGTTGCTCTGTAAATTCTCACAGGGGAAAGAGTCATTCCTGCTGCTCTATTGCAAAATGATTCCAGGAGACAAACATTTACCTGGGATAAAGTCTCCCCCTCATGATATGATCCCACAGTGCCTAGTGTTCCTGGGGCTGGCTCCAGCCCTGCAGGGACCTTGTGAAGCAGCTATTGGAATACAAACTGCAACCACCATCAATACGACTTGGTGCAGAATCTGTCTGTCACTCAGATTAACCAAGCATAAACTTAAATTATAGTCTGTTTTGCAGGAGTCTCATGTTCTTGGTTGTTTCCCAAAGCGAGCGTTCAAGAGGAAAGAGTGGAAGTATCTTTGGCGTTGAGCACTCAGTACTGCACCTTCAGTTCCCAATTATACAGCAGCAAATTGCAACGCCAAAGTGGGAGCACGGCTCTCCTGGCTAAAACAGGGAAGGCACAGACGGCTTAGAGAAACGGAGCACAAGACCCGGTCAGGGCACACGAGCTGGGTGCGAGACCAGGCCAGGGGGGCTGCTGTGCGGTGCTAGCTGTGGCACGCTGGCACGTACGTGTAAATCCTGTCCGTCCAGATCCTCACCCGGGAGGAGAGAGCTCCTGCCCGCCCGCGGCGTGTCTGCCCCTGGCCGCGGGCAGCCGGAGGGGCTCGGCAGGGCGGGGCCAGCGCCGCGGCGGAGGCAGCAGTCCCCGCTTCTGGGAGACACCCGCGGATGGG